>JBAMBR010001614.1:0-10388 GCA_037044475.1 Zaprionus obscuricornis
TAAGGTGCTAACATAAACTAAGTTTAAGAAGAAAAACAAGAAGAAGAAACAGAGAAGAAATATTATAAACAAAAAAAAGCCAAAAACAAAAACAAGGGCCAAAATGATGAAAGATGTTAAAGAAAATGTGAAGAAAAAAAAATTATAGAAAAAAAAAACAAAATAAGAAAGAAATTTGAATATTCGGCATGTCGAATATTTTATGCACTTGCAAAGTTTGAATGAACAGTTATGCAGATATAAATAATCATATAGCAGATACAGCTATATAATATAGTAGTCCGATGTAGCATGTTTTTGATTTATATAAAGCTTAGAGCTATAAGAAGTTTTTTGGTGTGAAGTTTCAAGGCAGCTAGCTTTAACACATGGAGAGATAGTTGAATATTATTGATATACTGTTCATGAATATATATATATAAAGCTTTGCAAGAGTATTTTAAAGAAAAAGAAAAAAAACGAAACTCAAGTCATTAGAAAACTTCTGTGTATATTTTTGAGCCAATGCACATTTTGTTTTATAATTGTGTATTCGAATTTAGTGACTTAATTTAAATTAGCCAAATGTCAACATATATATATATACTATATATATATATATGCGTGTGTATACAACAAGTTTATTAAGTTAACAAACACACACACACACAAACACTTTCATCTACTTATTTATTATTATTATTTTTTTTTTATTATTATTATAATTATTGTACACTTTGACTGACTGTAAAACACACACACACAAACACAAAAAAACAAATTTTGTACAATTTCTATGTGTATAATTAATGTTAATTGTCGCAATCAATTGAATTGATTTTGTTGCATAGCCTCGCTCTAATCCCAACTTCCCAAAAAAAAAACCCCAATACGCTCCCTCAACTCCCACTTACTCCTAATCCTTTATACTTAAAAAAAAAAATTATATACTAAATATATTAAAAAATATATATATGAAAATGATAAACGCAGCGCATTCAAAATTTTTAAATTGCTTTTAATTTTACTTTATACAAAAAAAAAATAATAATCATTTTTTATAAATCACAGTTGCAAAAAAAATGAAAAAGAAGTAGAAGATGATAAATATATATAGATATATACAATATTTAACTATTATAAATTCTATTTAGATATTAACATCGCTGATTTTATTATTATTTTGTCGCACTTGTGGATAAACTTGCGGCTGTCGCATTACTTCCTCATATGATGGAGGTGGCGCTAAAAAAAGAAGTGAAAGTAAAAATTCAAATAATTAATTATTGTATATAATTATATATTAATTAATTAATTATTTATTCCAATGTGCATTTGCATTTTCATACACTTACCATTAATAATATAATCCTCATCATGCATATAGGCAGGATTAATGACCGCATCAGTGGGATATGTACGTTCAATGGTGCGTTCTTCTAATGTTGAACGATGCGAATAACGTTGTAAATTCTCCGATTGTCGATGAAAATTATCGATATATTGATCTTCTTGTTCAATATCTTCACTTTGCAATTGTATTACATGCACCGATGGCCGACGATATTCGGTTGCATTATCAGCAATAGCATCTGTATAATTTTCACCAAAACGAAATGGTGCTGCCAATGATTTTTTACACTTTAAGAATAATACAATCAATATCCAGCCCAATATGAGCACTAAATAGACAAATCCTAGCATGCTCATTGAGAAGGCTGTCTAAAAAAGCGCCGCCAAAAGCGGTACGCTTCAAGCGCATAGATAACAATGGATCTTTTTTCTTTCTCTGATTATATTTACATGCACAGAAACTAGTTAAAGTCACTAAACATTAAAGACTTAAACTAACTAACAAAATAAAAAAATCAATAAATGTTAACTTGTAGTTATTGCTGTTGCTTTTGCTGTTGTCGTATGTCCAGTCGTGTTCATTGTTCTCGCCAAACTGAAGCCACATAGCAAAGTATTGCATAGTGCCACATTGACGCTTGGCGCGTCGCCATATCATCCACAATTGACCACAACACAAAAATATTTTTTTTTGATGGATTGACGCAGCAGGATGCGGCGAAACAGTGGCGGTAAACCCGTTGTTGGGCTGCACAATGCTAAATACTTTGATTTCACTGTATGCCCAACGACAGTCAATAAAACTAGGCACAAGCAAAACTTATTTAATACAAGTCAAGTCACTAACTAAAGTTAGTTACTTATTGTCACATTCTTAAACTTCAGTAAAAAAAAAAACTCTTCAGTATTTTTTTTTTTTTAGGCAAATTCTTGCGATGAGCTCACGCTCTTTCTGTATAATTGGCTAATTTAGCTGAAAGCGTGACGTCATTTCACACGCAAAACATGAAGGAAAAAAAAAATAAAATAACCGTTAATCGTCCACTTAACATTATGTGGCCTTTTGTCAGCTTATATATAATATAACAAAAAAAAAAAGGTGAAAACAAAAATAGTTATGCTTAACCCCAAGGCTTGACCTAATGCCAGAGTTCAAAACAAGTTTTCTAGCTCTTTTTTTTTTTGTGTGCTTTACGCAATGAAAATGTTAAGAAAAACCTGCATCGAGGACATGAAATGAATATCAGGATATACATAGATTACAGGGTATTTCCAAGCTAGAGCTGAATTATGATGCATAGGATATTGCTAGGTTTTTGAATCATAGTATTTCTAGAATATAGCACGAATTTCTAGAGCATATTTTAATTACAGAAAATTTTTTATATTTTTCCATTGAAATTGAAAATTTCTTGTAGTTTTTCTTGTTTTTTTATTTTAACATTTATTTGTTTCTGTTGCTTACTTTACAATAAGTTTTTTTTTTGTGTGCTTTTGTTTGGGTTAATAAATTATTAAAAGCCTTATGTCTAGGATCATGACTTACAATTTTCTTAATGCTACAAGTTAAAAGGCTATAAAATGGGGTTGCAACTTAAGGGAGGAGTCGTAAATATTTTATCATAATCGTACATCGAACTATTTTCTTTGTTGTGTGGCATGTTGTTCAACAGACTTTATAAAACAAAAGTAGCAAAAATAAAAGTATATAAAAAAAGTTTAGAGCATATAGTAAGGAGAAGTATATAGTATGAGGAGCATATAGTATGAGAATTGCATAGTAGAAAGAGTATAAAAATTACATAGTATAAAGAGTTTAGTCTATAGTCAAGTATAGTCTAGCATAAGAAATAAAGATAACTAGCATTTGATTTTGGGTATACAAAAATTCAACTTAAGCTTAATACATAAATTTCTTTAAACAAATATAAAAAACTTGCAAATAAAATTCTAGCAGATTTTAAGCTTTTCTTTAATTTCTCAACTACAGTTCAAGTCAAAGTATTTTTTCATTATTTTGTGAGTTAGTTTATGGCACAATTTGGTAAATGATTAAGGCCAAGCAACATATGTATGTAAATATATTTGGATTAGTGCAAAAAATAAAAAGAATAACTAACTATAGCTGCTATATATATATATATGCAGCTCAACTCTAGATACGTACGTATATACCGAGTATGTATAGTGCTATATCTCTATATATATATCAAGTATATATATATATGTATATGTATGTCTAGTTATATCAAGGTACAAGTACATTTTGCTTGTACTATCACAAATATGCAATGCAATGAGGAGACGACAACGACGACTCTCTCTCTCTTTCTATCTCTCTCACAGACTTGTTGTTGCCTGCAACTTAACATAACGTGCACCATTTTCAGCATCTGTTAGTCGTGCTATATGATCCGATGCAGCATAGCATGTTGTTGCTGTTGGTGTTCCTGGTCTGCTGCTGTTGCTATTGTTATTATTATTATTATTGTTATGATGATGATGATGATGATGCATGCTGCTGCTATTACTGCTTAAGCTTGCATCACCGGCAACGCCATTGAGACCAACACTTTGCCTAATGCGTGTTGCACCCCAAATGAGCACAAGCACCGATGTAACCAATATGCCCAAACCAAGGCCAGGCAGAAAGCTCTTGTTTAGCGAATCGATGACATTGTAGCTGTGCAACAGTGTTGGTGCCGTTGCCTGATGTGCTGTATGTGTCTGCGTCTGCTGCTGCTGAGTAACTGCAATGCTGCTAAATTGTCGCTTATTTGGCTGCTGATAATCCTCGGCAGCAGCATGTTCCAGCTCGACTTCAGGTGGTGTATAGTATGGTCGACGTTGACGTAACGCTGGCTTTGAGCCAGGATTGCTGAATTGCAGTTGCGTAATATTTGAGCAGCCAATATTAAGATCAGCCTTGGGATTCTGCTCCTGCACCATGACAAGGCAGAAGCGATAGCTGCAAAGAGACAGAGAAAGAGAAGAGATTAGTATAAGGAAATGCTGGCAAAATATATTAGAAAAGATAAAACAAACCTTTCGCCAATATCAAGTGAAGAACTATCCGGCACAATGACACTAACTGTATTTTGTCCATTAACTTCTCGGCTCTCGCAGTGTATCTGTATAAAAAAAAAGAAGCAAGTTTTAGCTTGATTTGAAAAATTTGGCTATAGCTTTTATTTTGTAATACTCACCGGTGAATTATCTATAAGTATTTCATTAATATTTTCCTCCTTGTAAACGAAAATGGCATCGCACATGTAATCCTTTTTACTAAGATTTAACAACCAGGTCAGTATGAGGCCATAATCCGTTGAATAGTGCAGATCATGTAATATTATCTAGAATATAAAACACAAATATTAAATATTATTTCCTTAGGGAATTCCTTCAGCTTTCAGCTTACCTCTTCCGATAAATCTTTAACATGCGTTGCAGTTTGATTTGGTTTTGCCAATGTCTCTAGATGTTCCATAATATTTGCATTATCCTTTTCCACATTATCCATATCGCAGGTAAGCGTCTCTACGGGCACTTGCAATAGCGGTGCACCCTCTAGCCGTGGTGGCGTTACACATGATGCACTTAAACTTGATGATAATTTTGTAACTTGCAACCATTCGGCAAATGGACGTATGCTACAATCACAGGATAATGGATTATCCTGCATTTGTAAACTTTGCAATTCCTGTGCACGATCCATGGCATTACGTGCCACTATAGAAATATCATTGCCAGCCAAACGTAATTCACGCAACGATGGTAACGGTGCTATCAAATCTGACGTTAGTGCACGCAAGAAATTATGCGTCAAATCCAACACTGTTAGGCGTGTCAAATGTTGCAAGGATGCACTAGAAATTGCTACAATGCCATTATAACTCAAGTCTAGACTATCAAGTGCTCCGAGGCCATAGAATGCATGATCCTGTAGCACATCAATTTGATTGTGACGTAATGAAAGCATCACAAGACGTGAAAAATTTGCCAATGCTTTATTCTGTATACTTTTTATCATATTACGATTCAAATTCAAATTCTCCAAATTACGCATGCCCGGCAGCGTTAGTTCACTGAGCGGGCCATTCAAATTGTTAGCCGTTAAATCCAATTGACGTAAGCTTAGACATTGACTTAATGCCTTCAGACTTAACGGATAATCGCCTAGACGATTGCCACCTAATTTTAGCACTTCCAATTTACGTAGATTACCAAAAGTTCGCTGGGATATGCTTGAAATTTGATTATTACTCAATTCTAGATAAACTAAATTGCTGGTGCCAACAAAATCAGCTGTGCCCAAAGCTTTTATCTTATTATTGGCCAAATCTAAACGTTCCAAAGTGTTTAACGTCGACAAAGCATTCCATGGCACACTTAGCAATGCATTACCAGGTAAACCTAAAGCCTGCAAAGGTCCTTTAATGCCTAAAAATGCTGATTTATGTACACGTTTTATCTCTCCCGATGAGATGACCAAACCATGTAATGAAATGCCATCAAAGATCTTGGCATCACTTAAAAATGTTACATTGCGCAATGAACAGTCCAGCAGAGAAATGGAGTACGGTGAACTGCGCAAACGATTTGCCAGCAGCTGTAGAGCAGAGAAGAGAAGATTATAAACAAAACTGATTAAAATATATAAATAAACAGATAATAATAATAAATACTTATAATAATTATAGAAAATGCAATTTTGTGCCTTATCATTAATTATAAAATTACAGATAACAGTGTAAATATTCATCAAGTGCTGTTAAATTAACATAGTAAACATAGCAGCATAACAGTCTGCCAACTGAAGCTTAACATAACTTCAGCTATTAATGTTGACTGTTAATTAGCAGTGTGAAGATTCATTAATGCTGTTAACTAACATTAACAGCATAACAGAGTTTCCTAGAGTTAACAGAGCTTTAGCTTTAACATTAATGCATAACAGTCTGCCAACTGAAGCTTAACATAACTTCAGCTATTAATCTCTGCTGTTAATTAGCAGTGTGAAGATTCATTAATGCTGTTAACTAACATTAACAGCCTAACGTTAACTAACAGTAACAGCCTAACAGACTTCCCTAGACTTAACAGAGCTTTACCTTTAACATTAATGCTGACTGTTAACATAGAACATGCTAACAGTAGCAACTTTTATTAGTGCTGTTAACTTAACAGACTTCTAACTCTTACTCATTCTCTCTCTGTCTCTTTCTCACTCTCATAATCTTCTTTAACTTACCAGTAAACCATGCAAATCAATGTTACAGCGCAACGTATGCGGCAGATCGCAACCGCATTCAAGTTCCGCATTACGCGCACCCGAAATATTTGGACATTTCCATTCAAGTAAACCATCACTATCCACGGGTAATGGTAGTGAGGAAACTTCTTCAGCTTTGCGCTTTTTGGGTAAACTTTTATTAAAATATTTACTTGTGGCAAGTTTCGTTTTGACCTTGGGCGTGGCTGCATTATAGGCAGGTACTGCTGCAGCCGAAATGACATAAGCACTGGGCGTGGTTATTGTAGTTGTTGTTATTGTTGTTGTTGTTGTAGTACTTGTTGTACTTGTAGTGCTTGCTGCTGTTGTTGTATCCTCTAGTAGATCCTTAAGTTCATTGGCCGTTGCCAGCGAAATGGCCAAAAGGCAAAGGTAGCTGCAATGGAAAATTTTTTTTAGTTATTTATTTTGTTTTTTTTCTTTTCATGGAAACTTTTTCTTTTTGACAAAAATAAAACGTTTTAGAGATACATATATATATATATATATATTTGTATTTGTGAAATTGCATTAGCATAAAAAAAAATAAATAAAAATAAAATAAAAAATCAAGTGAATTTGAATTGTGCGTTTTTTTTAGGTCAAGCAGCGTTCTGACACTCTGACACACAAAAGCATTTGCGGTAGATCAAGATAACAGTGACAAATACTAAAGATGCTGCAGATACAGCTATAGATACAGATACAAATACAGATACATCTAGAGATACAATTGCAAAATTTACAAAATGCATTTTACAATATACAAAAAAAACTGAGACAATTTGCCAATTAAGCGCTTAACGCAATCAAAAGCGTGCGATTTATTTATTGGATGCATCATACATTAGCGCTGCTGGCTGTTGCATACATATTATTTGTATCTCTGAGATACATTTTTATATCTGTTTTTTGTTTTTTTTTTTTGTGTGTGTAGAAAATTGACACCCTTAGATTTCAACTATATTTTATTATTTGTCTACGTGACTTGCACTGGAATTTCCCAAATAATTTTTCTAATTTCTCAAAGCTTTTCATCATCGAAGCAACAGAAGATGCAAAGTGATTGAAAGCGAAAGCATAAATAGAAAGAGACAAAAAAAATTGAAGATATTATGTTCATGTGACAGAGTAACGTTTTTATCTTATTGTTGTTGTAGCGTAATTGAACTTACAATGTTGTTGTTGTTGTTGCTATTCGTACTTATATATGTCAATTGTGTGTGTGTGTGTGTATGTGTGTGACGAGAACATTACGAAATTGCGTGTGCGAGGCTTTAAAAGGCCAGAATTGGGATTCTACGCGTGTTTAGTTGTAGTTTGACAGTTGCTGAGGAAGCGCTTTAATCGCCATTAAGCTCTTGCACGATAGGATTAAAGTGGTCCACAGTCTTAGTCTTTAGTCTATCTTAATATCCTTTAGTGTATGTCAAATGGCAATGCCGTCAAATAAATTAAATATAAATATCCTATTCCTTATCCTGTTGCTGTCAATATCAATAGAGACGCAATCAAAATTGTTAACACGTTGCCAGCTGGCTAAGGAATTATTGCGTCACGATTTTCCACGTAGTTATTTATCAAATTGTAAGTTAAGACTTCTACGTGTATATATATGTGTGTGTGTGTGTGTGTGTGTATCCTGGATTAACGTTTACTACATTCTTAGGGGTTTGCCTTGTGGAATCAGAAAGTGGACGCAGCACATCAAAATCAATGCAATTGCCAAATCAAAGTGTTAGCTATGGACTTTTTCAGGTATGTCTTGCATTATATACAACGATATTATATCGATTATTGAACATTATTTAATCAGATTGAGATACTCATAAATAGATTAACAGTAAAAATTGGTGTCGCAAGGGTCGTCGCGGTGGCATTTGTAATATTAAATGTGAAGGTAAATATTTAAATGAAAATTCTCAATAAATTATTATCATAATATATATAGTAATCAAACTTGGATGAACAGTTCTACACTAATATTAGACTATAATAAATTTAACAGCATTAACTTTCAAAAAAAGTCCTATGAAACAATTATTCAAGTCTTGCTGCTCAAGTTCATAGAACTTTTTCAAGGCTAACAACATATGAAGTAGCATCCTTTAGTCAGCTAATTCTTATGTTCTCTTTTACTTTTACATAGAGTTCCTAAACGATGAAATCTCTGATGATTCACGCTGTGCTATGCAAATTTTCAATCGTCATGGTTTTCAGGCTTGGCCCGGTTGGATGAGCAAATGTCGTGGGCGTACGTTGCCAGATGTATCGCGTTGTTAAACAGATGAAAGACAAAAACAAAAAAAAAACCAAGAGCAATACTAATACTCTAATAATAATTATAATACTAATACTCTATAATCTATAATTATGTATAATATGTGTTGAAACTGTTTAGTTTTAAGAATCTCGTTTCATTTTTGGTATTCATTGCATTTTTCAATTATAGTTATATAGTACAACAATATACCTAATAATATTAGGCATATATATTAGATTGTCAAAAAAGTCTTGCGGTATTTTTCGTTAGATTTCGCTGCAAGCGCGTAGTTCTAGATTTCTTTGTCCCATCAGGTCATACTATATCTTTTTGGAAAGCTCTTTGCGCGCACTAATGATTGATTGTTATTACTGAGAAAATACGGGCATATTTTACAGTACTACTACGATAAAGTCAAAAATGCATCTCAAGCTACCAATAAAATTTGTGCAGTTTATGGACCCGATACAGTCTCCATTTCCACCGCACAACGATGGTTTCAACGATGATTTCGTTTGGTGTAGACGTGGTCGAAGATGCACCAAGCTCCGGAAGGCCTGTCGTCCAAAATTGCAATAAAATCGCTGAATTGGTCGAAGTTGACCCGCTTAGTAGCAGCCGTAGCATCGGGAATGAGTCATCAAACCGTTATAAACCATTTGAAGAAGCTTGAAGTCACTAAGAAGCTCGATGTATCGGTGACACACGAATTGACATATTTGACCGCATCGACGCATGCGAATCGCTTCTGAATCGCAGCCAAATCGACCCGTTTTTGAAGCGTATAGTGACTGTCGGTGAAAAGTGGGTCACTTACGACAACGTAAGACGCAAAACGATCGTGGTGAAGCGTTCCAGAAGTTGTCCAAGCCTGCATTGACGGCCAGGAAGGTTATTCTGTGTGTTTTGGTGGTATTGGCAGGGAATCATTCACTATAAGCTGCTTCCCTATGGCCAAACATTCAATTCGGATCTATACTGCCAACAGCTAGACAGCTTGAAGGCAGCATTCATGCAAAAACGAGATCATCTTTGATCAACAGAGGCCGAATTGTCTTTCATCAAGACAACGACAGGCCACATACATATTTGGTGACGCACCAGAAGCTTCGGAAGGAGCTCGAATGGGAGATTCTTTTGCATGCATCGTATAGTCCGGATCTCGAACCAAATGATTACCATCTGTTTCTGTTCATGGCGAATGCGCTTGGTTGGCCACAAGAGAGTGCTGTGAAAATTGGCTGTCCGAGTTTTTTGACAATAGGGAAGCGAGCTTCTATAAGAGCGGCATTATGAAGTTGTCATCTCGTTGGGAAAAAAATCATTGAAAAAAACGGCGCATATTTGAATTGAATCGCAGTATTGTAATCAATTTTATGAACAATTGAAAACTCAGGACTTATTTTAATCAAGTCTTTTCCAGGAATTCAATTTACTATCAATGCAAATAAAAAAAATATAATAGCGACAGCGACTGCGAACTGTGACTGATAATTGAAAAGCTGCTGATAACAGTTATTC
>JBAMBR010001615.1:0-34632 GCA_037044475.1 Zaprionus obscuricornis
ATTAAAAATATATTATTCTTTTTTAACATATGAATATTTAATTTAATTTGAAATTATATATAATATATATACAGAAATTGAACATTCAATATGCCGGCCTTATCATAGGTTTTCCTTCCATGGCATTGATAATATTGTTAGCCGCCAAAAGACTCATTTCAATAGTTGTCTTCATTGTCTGTGTGCCAAGATGTGGTAATATAACTAAGCAATAAAAGCAACTTAAGTTAAAGAATCAAGAATCAACATTGTCTACCTGTACAACTTACCACAATTTGGCAATTTTAAAATTGGATCATCGGCTGGCAATGGTTCCGGTGTCATTACATCTAAACCAGCGGCAAATATTTGGCCACAACTTAATGCATCATGCAAATCGTTTTGTTTTACCAAACCTTAAAGTGAAGATATATATTTTATTGGACTTGATGCTTAGTTTATGCCTTGTGTTTACTTACCGCCTCTAGCAACATTAACAAAAATTGCAGTACGTTTCATTTGCTCAAAGGCTTGTGCATCGAATTTGAAACGTGTTTCATCGGTAAGTGGTGCGGCAACAATTAGAAAATCACTTTCCTTTAATAGACGCTCAAAGGGCACATGTTCCGCTTTGTAATCGACATCATTCTCTTTGCGTGTGCGTGTCGTATAAATTATTTTGGCGACATCCCAACATTGCAAACGCTTAGCAATCGCTTGACTAATGCCGCCAAAACCAAAGAAACCAATTACCGAATCACGTATCTCATGGCCCATACGCCAATCGATTCGCTCCGTTAGCCATTGTGAGCTGGAATTATTATTGAGAAATAATATTTAAAAAAAATAAATTAAAATATTTAAATAATTAAATAAAAAATAATTTAAAATATTTTAATAATGAAAAAAGTAAAATAAAAATCAATTAAAAATTTTTAAATAATAAAATAAAATAAATAAAAATATTCAAAATAATAAAATAAATAAGAATTGTTTTATTATTATTATTAAAATATAATAATAAAAATATTAAAATATAATAATAAAAATATTTAAATAATAAAATAAAAAATAATTTAAAATATTTTAATAATGAAAAAAATTAAATAAAAATAAATTAAAAATTTGTAAATAATAAAATAAAATAAATAAAAATATTCAAAATAATAAAATAAATAAGAATTGTTTTATTATTATTATTAAAATATAATAATAAAAATATTTAAATAATAAAATAACAAATAAATTAAAAATTTTTAAATAATAAAATAAAATAAATAAAAATATCAAAACAATAAAAAAAAATTTATTATTATTAAAATATAATAATAAAAACTTAATAAAAATATTTAAATAATAAAATAAAAATTATTTAAAATATTTTAATAATAATTAAATTTAAAAAAAATGAAAAGTTAAAATAAACAAAAATAAAATTAAAATAATCTTATAAAATTATTTTCAAATATCAAAACAAGTTGGCAGCGCTATTAGCTTTGGCGCGATCATCAACAAAAGCTCAACGCTCAGCTGATGCTTAATGCATTTGAAAAGCTTTTCACAGCTGTTACTCACGTCTCAATATCATTGCGACCGGCATGAAAATGACGTCCCGCTGCAATCATTAAACCAATTGCCAAATCTGCAACAGAATTTTTCACTACACCCGGTGTATGTCCCAATGGTATTTGACGTAGCTTAAAATCAGGCACATTCACATAATCAATACCCGATGACATGGTGCTAACGGCACATAATTGTGAACCAGCTGCATCCAAAATTCCACCATCAAGTGATTGATAATGCGCCCAAAAAATTGCATCAACGCCTGGCACTTTACTTAATATCTCATCACGCGTCGGCGGTACACTTTGGCATATGATTGTCTCAGCACCGCGAGAGCGTAGTAACTCCAATGCCGGTAGCGGAACATTTGGATGTGAAACGAGTACTTTAAATGCCCTTGAAATGCTCATTGCGAACTTCTGGCGTCGTCAAATATTGTCTAGTAACTAACGTAAATTAGCAAAAAAAAAAAAACAAAATTTTCCATGCAAACAATTCAAAAGCTTTTCTTTCATTTATGTTCTCATAAGCTTCTTCACTCTCGCGCGCTCTCTCTCTCTCTCTCTCTCTGTGGCGCTCTTAAGCTTTTATGCCCTAAATTGAAACTTATGCAGATGACATTGAATTGAATTGCATAGAGAAATGTTGTTAAAATTTAAACATTTTGAATTCTTTCACATAATTTAGGAGAATTATTTTCTTCTGCTTTTATAATAGCAGAATATATGACAATATATATAATATATATAACTAGCTTTAACCGGTTTACTATTATACAAATTCTGAAAAATATTTATATTATTTTGTTTACTTGCTTAACATATGTTTATCATTGAAAAGTTTATTAAACTAGTTTAGTCTAAAATTAATAATTCCATAAATAAATGCATTTATTTTCATATAACCTTGCAAGTGCATATTAATTTTACCATAGGCTTACAATGCATGGAAAAAGGCGTGGCAGAGCCTATAATGTAAAAATATATATTATTGATCAACAACAGTAGCAAAATTGATATGCAAAATTTACATAGATTATAGGACCACCAGGACCGCCATACCATTATACAGCTAACATACGTACAAACTTCATTTTATTTATTTATTTATTTTTTATTTAGAAAATTTGAAGCAATCATAGAAACACACTGACATTACAAATATTTACAATATACAATATTATTTTCTGTTTTCTGCCAATTATTTTTTTTTTTTTTTTCAAAATGTGCAAATCCTGTCGTGGCGATTGCTGTAAATGTGAAAAATGTCACGATTGTTGTGATAAATATTGCCCATATATTGAGGAACAAGTGCTTACATACACTGCTTGGACCTTATTTCATGGTATTATGACTATGTTATGTGCAGCAAATGAAGATTGTATGTATGTACATGTACATTTATATTTATTTAAGAGATTTTTCCATTCTTTACCGCTCTGTATATCAATTATTAGATATACATCCTGCAAGATATCTTTGGTTGGCAGAAGGTTTTTTTCACACAATATCTGGAATTCTTTTATTGATTGGAATATTTGCAGTAAGTATTTTAAATGTAGAACTTTTTTAAATATATTTTATTATATTTTTTTCTTTCTTTTTTTTGTATTTTTGTAAAGCGTAAACATATTGTCTTTTATGTGGGCATTGTGCTTAGTAACTTTTATCCCTTTATTAATTTCTTAGCTTTCTATCTTCCAAGTAAGTAAAAAAAAAGAAAATGAAGTTTTTAAGTTAGAAAATATTCTAAAATAATTTTGTTCTCTCTACATATTTAAGTTATTCAAGGCTTGTTTTTGAGAGCAATTTGTGCTTATTATAGAGTTCTTAAAAGTGAGGCATAAAAGCATTGGAAGTTTCTATTGAAAAATTTATAAAATTTAATTCAAATCGAACTATTTCCCTAAATATTATAATATTAATATTCATATATTGATCTTACTCTGTGAAGCATTCAGGTTCGTATAACTGATATAATAAATTCATCATATTCATCATATATTTCATTTCATTGTTCCTCTAGGCATCCCTGTAGGCGAGCGTATCTCTAGACTCTGACATTATGTGAATTTAATATTCATATTGATCTTACTCTGTGAAGCATTCAGGTTCGTTTAACTGATACTATAAATCCATTATATTCATTTTCTATTTTATTTCATTGTTCCTCTAGGCATCCCTAGGCATCCCATACCTCTAGACTCTGGCATTATGTGAATTTTATTTGTAATTATTTTAATTAAATTTTTGTTTTGTTTTTTGTAGGTTTTGTTTTTAATTTACATTTATTATTATTTACACGATTGTTTTATTAATTATTTTTTTTTGATTTCCACGCTTAATAGGCTGGCGATAACATTGGCTCACCGGCCAAACCTCGGAGCACATTGTGAGCAGCAATTGTTGACATGTCAGCACGTGTTCGCTTTGTGGCCGAACCAATGTGAGGCAGAATTACTAAAATTAAATTATAAAGTTATTAATTAGATACGTACTAAATGCGTGATAAGTAATAAGTGATAAGTATGATAAGTGTCTATTTTTTTCAATGGCAGCAAGGTCATAGAAAGGGTATCAACATAATATTCAATGTCATATCTGATTAACATTTAACTTTTTTTTTAATCTTGATAAAGGTTTCTTTGATAAAGGTTTGACCTACAATTTTTTATGTTCTTAACTTTCGGATACATCTAAAATTTCTCATCAAATAATTTTAGAAAAAAACGTAGTAAAAATTATTAGATAACCTACAAAGAACCTTGTTTCATAAATTGTTTGATGCCCAAACAAAAAACAAAAAAAAATGGCGTCATAAATAATAAGAAAATCTTGTTGCGTTCCAAACACAATTTCAAAAAAAGATAAGACCAAAAAAATTTACTACAAAAAAAATAGTTGATAAGAAAACTTGACGTTTAAATATCACCCCTAGGAATGTAAGTGTCAAAAATCTAAAGTTTACTAATCTCAGGCCTCAAAAAACTTACCGGCATTGTTAAGTGTAAGTAATTTATCGTTGGCAGGCAAAGGTTCAGGATCCATAACATCAAGACCAGCAGCAAAAATTCTATTTGATTTCAATGCATCATAAAGATCATCTTGATTGACAATTTCTAAAAAAAAAAAAGGAAGGGAAGATTAAATAGATATTTTTATCAGAGATATATAGTATATAAATATTACTTACTGCCACGAGCAATATTGACAAGTACTGCTGTCTTTTTCATCTTATTAAAGGCGGTGGTATTGAAAATGCCCTGTGTGGCAGGTGTTAATGGTGCGGCAATAACAATGAAATCACTTTTAGTCAACAATTCATCGAATTCAACTTTTTTGGCATTAAGTTCCTCTTCAATATCCTTGGCAATGCGACGACGTGTTGTATATAAAACTTCACTAATATCAAAACCCGAAAGACGTTTAGCAATTGCTTGTCCAATGCCACCAAAACCAAAGAAACCAACAACAGAATCACGTATATCTTGTCCCAACATCCAGTTAAGATGATAATTCTCCCAAGTGTTACTATAAAAACGAAATTAACATTTATTAAGATTAAGAAGAGAAAATAAAATAATCATAAACTTACGTTTCAATCTTGCGGCGTCCCTCATTAAAACGACGTCCGGCAGCAATAAGTAAACCAACAGCAAGATCAGCAACAGCTGTATCCAAAACAATTGGTGTATGTCCCAATGGAATCTTGCGACGTTTAAGCTCAGCAACATCAACAAAATCAATGCCAGCGGACATAGTTGAAATTGATTTCAATTGTGGTCCAGCTGCATCTAAAACTTCAGCATTCAATTGTGCATGTCCACCCCAGAAGATACCATCAACACCTTTAACTTTCTCCAATAATTCGGAACGATTTACTGGCAAACTTGTCACTTGAATTAATTCACAATCTTCCTTAAGTAAATCAATGCCATCCTGTGGCACTTCAGGATGTGTTATTAATACTTTAAATGCTTTTCCTGAAGACATTTTACGATTTCTACCACGAAATAAAAGTGATGCATCATTTGATATTATTAAACTAAAGGCTATTAAAAAAAATATTCCATATAATTTTAAAGCCATTGTTTGTCTGTTACAATCGACACTTGGCAATCAACTGACACGTAATACTCGTATATTATAGGTACACACCCGGACTTGATATATGAAAACTGCGATTCGAAAACTCGAACTTGCCTCAAAGCAATCGTTGATAATCTTGTGAACCTTTGTAGCATTTTGAAAGTTTTTTTTTTCTATATTTTTCACAGTTCTCTTTAGTTTATAAATTGAAAGAAAAAAAAAGCAGTATAAAGAATAAAACTGGTTTCAAGAGTAAAATTCTTTATAAAAATTTTAAAGAGTTGCTTTAAGAGAGTTTTGACCTCTACACTAATTTGTCAGCCTGCTTAAGGCTTAGTTCTTAATAGTAATCAGCTTTGAGTGCTAATTATCTTATCTTATAAAAAAAAACTTTAACATAATTCTAATTTTATAAACTTTATACAAAATTTTAAGTGCACTTAAATTGAAAAATAAAAAGCTTAATATTATCTTCATAAAAAAAAAAGAATTTTTATTAATTCAAAGCACACTTAGTTTATACTACAGAAAGAACTTGCAGCAAAAATAAAATTATTGAGAAATGTCAAATAAATTCTTTAGCTGTAAAGAGTATTAACAAGTCGTTTATTTACACTTGTTGCAGTTCATGCTGCTCTCTCTCTCACTCACTCTCGAGCTCTAGCACATTATGGTGAAATACATTTATGAACAAAATAAATTGTTTATAAAATTAGAAACATAAATTATCAATTTTTTTTTTTATTAAAGTTTTTTTTCAGCTAATGATTTGCGCACGACATAATTTTGTTTGTAGTGGAAAATTACTAAAAAGTTCCCATTGTCATTGTCGAAATGAAACGAAATTAATGAAACGCACACAGGCACAGCCTCTTTTACTCGCTCTCTTCTACTCTCTCAACACTTGTTGTACACGCTCTCTAACTATGCGTTTAATTAGTTAATCACAAAGAGTAAAAACATTTTTTTTTATTTACAATTGTAAAATGCGGAAGAACAACAATTAATAATTTTTTTTGCAGCCAATGTGCTGGAAAACAAGTTTAGAACTAAAAAGTCATACAACGCGCACGCGAAAGCTGTTTGCAAAGAAAACAAAAAAAAAAAAAAAGCTCTTAATAGTTTATGCTCTTGTCTAATGCATGTTCACTCTCTCTCTGTGTCTAATGCTGTCTCTCTCTCTCTCTCTCGCGCGTTCGTTTCGTTCACTTACCTTCGTTGAACTTGGAAATTGGGGGGGAGAATAACAAAAAAAAACTTTGACTTGCTGTTGCTGTTGAGCGTTATGCCGCGCGACTGATCGAAAGTCAATAAAAGGGTTTGCTTTTATACCGTTACTAACGTTTGATAAAAAAGCAGTAGAAGCAGCAGCAGGTGTTAAGCTTTTTTTTTTTGGATGAGCAAGCATATGCCAAAAAAATTAATTATAGAATTTAATATAGAAACTACGAAAAATCACATAGTGTTTTTTTTTTTATTTTACACATTTTTTTTTTATAATTAAAGTTAAAAAATTTATTATAGTCAAATTAATATTTAAAAAAAAAAAGATTCTATTATTTAAACGCTGTAATAATTATCAATGAAAAAGCTTACACTATGACAAGTACATTACTTTCAGCAGTCACTGTGGCTTAGTTTTGTTATTATAACACACATACACACACATGTAACATATAACTATAAATTTTCATATATAAATCATAACATTAATTAACAAATTTAATTATAACTAGCATTGATCCTCATATACATACATATATTTTATGACTGTACAAAATGAATCTATATAAAATATTATTATCGCTAATCTAAAAGCAAAAAAAAAATTATTAATAATACTATGAGTATAACTAATGAAAATGTGCGCTTATCTCTGTGACGATCACGACACATCAACACACAACATTCTCCTGGAATGCCTTTGCTTGGCGGTCATATTTTCGTTGCTCTTGCGTTTTTATATTTTATCTCTGCTGCCGCTGCACATTTGCTGCCCGGCTGTTTGCTGCCCGGCTGTTTGCTGCCTGCTGCTTGCTGCTTGCTGCTTGCGCTGCTCTTAGCTTATCTGCTTTATTCAGTTGACGTCGTTTCTTATCTTGCATGTTGCCCGGCTAGCAGCCCATCTCTCTTCATTGCACTGACTTTGCCATTGTTACCATCTCTCTCTTTATCTCTCCCTCTCTGTCGCACATTCTCTCTCTAGCTGTCGCCGTTGTCTTCGTTTGCAGTTGTTGCTCCTCCATTTTGACACTGATTTCGATTGTATATAAAAAAAAAAAAAAACTCTTTGCTTAGCCTTGTGCTGAATTACGCTGTGCGCCTGCTTAAAATACCAGTTGGGGATTTTTCCCATGTCATTTGGTGGTGTTTGCATGCAAGCGATTTCCAATTGGAACGGGTGTATGCTCCAGCAAAGTGCAAGTGTTATGGCTCCAAGTGTGTTTTAGCTCCCCAAGCAGTCTCCAAGCAGTCACATATAGTCAGCCATATAACAAAGCCAGTGAGCAAATCTGTCGCTTGTAGCTGCTGCTGATGCTGCTGGAGTCGAGCCTCTTATTGGAACGTTGTGTGGAACCTACAACTTTACTTTGCCTTAGACATGTGCACTGTGCATGTCGCGCCCCAATATAAGTTACAAGTGCTTTTGCCATATATTGCCTGACGCTTTTTTTGTGAGCGGATCTGCTCAAATTTTGTCCGCAGAGCAGCAGGCGCACAGAGTTAGAGACAACAACTGCGCAACAATACAACTCTTCTATCTCGCTCACAACAATAAAATAAAACAACAACAACAACAACAGCAGCAGCAGCGACTACAACAGCAACAAGCGAGTATCGCGTGTCTCTGTGAAAGCAGCAGCAAGCAGCAGAAAAAGAAACGTGAATGTTGACGTCGCGGTCGCGGTTGCCGTCTACGCTGCCGTCAACGTTAGCGTTAGCGCTGACATCGACGCTGGCTTTGCCGTTGACTCTAGCGTTGGCGTTGTTGTTTTTTTTTCGTTTTGCACTTTGTCTGTGTGCGCCGCGTCGTTTTATGTGTTTTTGTGCTTGTGCGTTTGCATGGATCCGGCGGGGCATTGACTGTCGTCGTCTTGCAGGGCTGGCCCAGTAGCACTTAATTTTCTATACTCTGCCGCTGGCATTTTATTTATGGGGTAGATGTGTTTTGTAAACTTGTTGAATGTATTATTGCAATTTTTTTTATTATGAAAAATGTTTTAATTATAATTATTATAAATGTTATAAATAAATAAAATATAGAATTATAATAAATTTAATATTAAAAATTTTTATAACACATACAAAAAAAATATATTAAAAAATTAAAACAAAATACAAACATTTGTAAAAAATTTCAAATTTAAAAAAAATATATATATAAAAAATAAAAATATAAAATATATATATAAAAATTTATCAAATATTAAAAAGTTAAAAAAAATTATAGTCAATATAAGAAACTATAAAAATTAAATAAAATTATGAAAATTATTAATAATTTATTGTTTAAAATAAAATTCACTTAAAACATAAATTTTATTTTTTATTTTATTTATTTTTTTCATACAAATGCAATAATTTTAAGCTTTACTGTGCTTTATTTTATATTATGCTTCATACTTTTAGGCTTGACGAATAATTACAAATGTGACGAATGTAAAGTAAGCAGCGCAGCGTAAGGTAACTTTCAAGTCGAATATTTTTTTTTTTTGTATTTTCGTTTTGTTCTTATAATTGTGACGTTGAATATTTTTATGAGCTGAGCCTAAGAAATGTTCTTGTATTCCATATTTCATATTCCATATTCCATGTTCCATTCCAGTTTTCTATGTTGTTCTATATGTGCGCCAAGTAGACGTAGCCTGCACTTTACCTAATTGCAGTAAGGTTATTGGCCCATGGCGCTCAATGCTTCGCTCCTCTCTTACCACTCAACCCCCCACCCCCTCACAATAAGAGTATTTTGGCTCATTTTTGCGAGGGTGGCTTACAGTGGGCGCCAAACGTGTCGCGACTGTTGTTGGTTTTATTTGGCGTCACAGTTATTGTTGCTGCTTGCTGCTTGCTGTTTGCTGCTTGCGCTTTGTTCTTTTGTTTTGTGTTGATTTTCTTTTGTGGCGGCCTCTCGCACTCCATTGCCGTCGTCGTCGTCGTCGTTGTTGTCGTCGTAGTAGTCGCTGTCGTTGTCGTCGCCCTCGTTAGTTGCCTGCTGTTGTTGCGGCTGCGTTTGCTAGCTGCGACGACTGCGATTGTTGCCGCTGTTGCTGCTGCTGCTGTTGCTGCTGCTTCTGCTGTTGCGGCTGTTTGCTGAATTTTATGCTTTCCTGTTACCAAAACACGATGCGTCATTTTGACTGACGTAACCAGGAGACAGCTGTCTATCAGATGCGACCGTCGTGCCGTCGTTTACCGTTACGCCCGCTGCCGATAGCAATGTCATCGCTCGCTGCGGTTTACCGAACAAGCAAACAGCAATTGGCGGACGCGAAAAATTCACATAATCAAAAGAAGATGAGCAGCAACAACAACAAAACACATAGCAGCAGCAGTCCCGCATACAATTACATGAAAGATAGCGCCGCGACATCAAAAAGTTACAGTTGTAGCTGCGGCTAACGGTTAAAAAGCTCACTGATAACTTTACAACATATTCCCCGCTCGCGCTCTCCAACAAGCACACATCTCACGGCATTCGCAAATGTTTGATCTCGGCGAAGCTAACGGGCAAGTGTCAAGGCCAGGTCGTTGGCAGCAGCAGCTGAGCAGCTGAACAAACTGGCAACAACTGAGCAGAGAAGTAACAGCATCCAGTAGCGTCACATTCTGTTTGCTTCATAACCAACTACAGCGACATCAAAATCTAAAATGGTGGCCAAGCTGCAAGCTACAAAGCTGCAAAGTGCAACTCTACTGCGGGGGTGTACTTCACATCATCATTTGCATCAGCAGCGCATGCGTTAAAAGACGAAACGGTGCCTACAATCTTCAAATGGGGCAACTTCCCGCAACAGCTAAGAAAAAGAAAAAAAAAAACCCATGGGTACGAATATGAAAAGAAACATACAGAAAAAAACAAAAAAAAAATGCCCCAGAAAGTAACGCTAAATTTTTTTTGCTGTACGCTGGCCTCCCTAAAAAAAAAAAATTTGTGAACGCACAGCATTGAGGCAGGTCCCTCTACGCGATACAAGTGAACAGGCGCACAAACTAGCACAGCAAGTGGCCCGACGATGTCGGCAACTGTTTAACTGTGCGAGCGCGCAAAGCAGAAACCTAAAGCTATCAAAAGTGAGCATGCATGCATGTGTGTGTGTGGACCCAACGAAAGCGGAGCGCCTACGTCACAATAGCAGCGCGCACATGAGTAGCCGACGTCAAAACGACGCATGAGAGAGTGCTGTTCGTATGCGAGCTAACTTGCCGAGAGCATGAGAGTATGAGAGAGTGCAAGAGTGTGAGCGCAAGAGCGTGGGAGTATAGCGTATGTGTACGTTTTGTTTTTGTCGAAACTTTTATGACGGGCCAGAGTGTGCTTAAATTACCGTTGCATGTGTAATGTGATGTTAACATTAACTGACGTCAGGCACGGGTCGTAATTAACATGACTCCAACTCTCACACACTCTCTCTCTGTCTCACTCTCTATCACTGTACTTGAACTGTTAGTGTGAAGCTTCCGCTCTTCAGTTTATGCTATGAAATTGAAATAAAATTACACATAATTGTTATTTTTTTTTCTCCCATTTTCTGGATTTTTATTAAATATTTTTTTTTTTTTTTTTGTTTTTCTTATAAAGCTTTGTCCTTACACGGAACAAGTAGAATGAGTCAAAAGTGATATTTTCTTTTTCATATTTGTTTTTTTTTTTTTGGTATATGTACATAGAAATAAATGCATGCATACTATATCATCATGGTCATAAAACACACATATTATTGACTTTGACTATGTAATACACACAATTACTAGATTTAACAAAAAATTTTTTTTTCTTTTCTTTTCATTTTTGTTTTTGGTTTGTTTTTTTTTTTTTTTTGCTGCAATTTAAAATCATACTTCAAGGTTCATAGTTTCTTAAATGATCCGATATATATCAACCATCCATATTATGACTAATAGATGGGATAAGGATATTTTTTTTCATTTTGAACCTGAAATAGATTCAACGTCTAGGCACATGGCTATAAGATAATGATGATCCTGTTACCCCTCATTATCTGCTGGCATCAGTATACGTTCAAATAATTGATGAAATAAAGTATTTTCCGATGTTGAAGTATTTCCCTGTGAATTTTCATCCCTTGGATATTCAAGTGGCTAAATATAAATAAATAAATAATTAATTGAATAATAATAATAATGACAATAATAATAATCTTTGACTTACTTCAAGCAGAGTCGAATACATTTGATCGGCATAGCTAAGCAGCAAACGTAGTCCATGGAAATCCTCTTGTCGATCAGGATGCTGGCGTAATTCCAAACTAGCCGCATTCATCATTCGTGTCAGAACTTGTACAACAGTTGAAAGACTGGTAATCAATCTAATAGCATCATCAGTAATATTGAATGATTCCGTAGTATTCGGTTGCCGATGAAACTCACTGGACACATTGGACACAGCGGAGGATGATGATGGTGCTGCTGTCGACGATGATGATGATGATGAGGATGAGGATGAGGATGAAGATGATGCCGTTGTGTCGATCAATGATGGCGCATTTTCATCTGTTGCTACTGCTAATGATAATGCGTTTCTTGCTGCTGCTGCTGTTGCATATGCACTTCTAATAGTTTCACCAACACGACCATGTCGTGGCTCAACAATAACAACAGCTGTTGGAAAATGATTTCGGGGCTAAAATTACAAAAAAAAAAAAAAAAAAACTTCAAATTAGAGTAAAAGAAATTTGGATTTTTTTTGTTTTTTATTTTATATAGATTTTACCTTTGGTTGCAATTCATCATCTTCGGATTCTTTATAATCTGATGATAACTCCTCTATAGCATCGTATGTTTCTTTGCAACATCTCATGAAATGATTTTGATTTTCAATAACTTTAGATTTTAAACGAGATCTATCCATAGTACGTACTGCAATTACTATTCTATGATATCCAAAAATTAAATTTCTAATCTATTTGAAATTTTGACCAAAGCTTGCTTTAGTTCCGGGACAATTGAATCAAAAATATTATAAAAACAAAAAATATTGAAAATTCTTTTTTTTTTTTTTTTTTTGAGATTGACTAAGATTACTGTGGTTGCAGACTGTAACAATTAGCAATGTGATATAAGATCCTAGGAATATATGTATGTACTTCAAATGAAAATATATTTCAAATATAATTCTCATGAAATTGAAAAAACTTTCCTTATATAGAGAATATATGTACTTTTTAATCTAGTATGCCTATAATTTTGGATATATTATTTCATTGAGTTAGGATACGTATATACGAATAAAATAAAATCATATTTTCAGATTAACAATCCTTTACTTAATAATTGTAACCTCCAATTGCTAAATTCCTGTTTCATAGGTAATAGACCTGGTAATAAATTATAAAAAAATATCCGTCTAAGAAATGTTATATGTAGAATGAAGGAGACAGTGTAGTAATTTGCAAGAACAGCACCAAAATTTCCCAGAGTTCAAGTTGATCTCAAGTACAGTAGAATCCGGTTATAACGACTCTGCTTAAAGCGTCCGACCGGTTACTGCGACTAAAACTCGTTGGCTTGGTTGGTCCCCATGCAAACTTATACATACAAACTACTTTCGGTTAGTGCGTCTTTCGGGTATAATGACGTAAAATCGTAGGTCCCTTGAAAATCGCTATAAGCGGAATCTACTGTATTTATCAAGCAGAAATTTCTTAGTTTTATACAAAAATCTCAGAGTTGCTCCGTATTATCGGTAAACAGAATCAAGATAATTTTTATATTTTCAAATAAATTTTTTAAATTTTAAATTCAATTTAAAAATTAAATTTTTAAATTCAAATAAACCCAAAATTAAAGACTGTTTTTTTTTTTTTGTTTAACGTTTAGCTACAATAAAATTTATTAATACCAGAATCTAGATTTGTATATAGATAAATATTTTGTATACATATATATATATTTATATATATTATTATTATTTTTTTTTTATTAATTATTATTATTTTTTTTTTTTTATAATTTGCTTTTTGTGTTTTTTGCATTTTTTTTTTTTGCTTGACATAAAAATTAATTGCATACACAAATTATTCATATACATATGTATATATACATATATATATATTTCATTATACTTTCATTTCTTCTGTTTTTTCTGTCTTATAACAAACATTCGCTCTTAGCTTATATCATTAAAAGCTACAACTGCCCCTGTGTTTTTTTTTTGTTGAATTTATCTTGTTCACATCAATTTGTCAATATTTCATTCTATATATCTGACTCAATATATATATATATATAATTGTCTCTCTCTCTTCTCTTTACATATATGCTAGACTTATATATAGCAACACATATGCGTTCAGCCAATTCGGTTTTGTTCGACTTTTTCTTTGTTTTTTTTGTAAGTTGAAAGATTGCTTAATAAACAAAACTAAAACTTTTTACACATTCTTTTTTTTTTTTGTATATTTTTTTTTTATACACGCACAAAATATGAATATCAATTATTAATAATAATAGTAATACATATGCAATTAATTAATTATTATTTTTGTCATATACATAAAAAAAACAGTAAAAATTGTCAAATGGAAAAGCATAGAGAAGAGTCAGTATCGGGGGATTGAGGATTAAAACTTGATATTACATATGTATGTACTATTAAAAAAATGGCTTAGTCGCAATAATAATATCAATAATATAAAATAAAATTATATGTATGCTTATTATATAAATATATAAAAATTATAAATGTTAATTAAATTATAAAACAATTTTGGTTAGTTCACAACTAAGATTAGATTTGTGGTTGTTTTTTTTTTTCTTTTTTTTTTTTTGATGATTATTACAAATTACAAATTATTTAAGATACATATTAAATTTGTTTGATTTTTTTTTTCCTTCTTATTTTTTCTCTTACTTTTTTTTTGTATAATTTTTTTTTTGTTTGTAATTTTTTTTTTTTATCTATTTTTTGTTGTATTTTAATTTTAATTTGGCGCATGCGCTGTACGTAATTTAGCGCGTACATTTAAATATTCGGGATTCACATATTGACGATCATCAACATCATCGGCAGCATTTTGTTTTTGTGCCGCCGCTGCAGCTGCACCATGTTTCTGTGCACGCTCCATAATGACACGTCCAAGTTCACCCTTTAAACCAGCAATGCCACCAACAATATCAGCTTCCGGTGAATGTTGCTGTTGTTGATGTTGATGTTGTTGTTGTTGCTCAGCGACAGCAGCAGCATGTCGTTCCTTTTGCTTCTCATATGCACGTTGCAATTCTGTCTTTTGATTTAATACACTTTTACCACTAGAAAAGAGAAAGAGAGAGAAAGGAAATATTATAGATGTAGATATCATTGATATATTATGGAAAAACTTACATTCGTGCATTAAATTTGAGCTCACGATGCAATTCTTTGCGATCGGTACTCTCCATGCAGGGATTTATCAATTTCTTTGGCAATATGAGACCCTCAGCATCGGTTTGTACACCCGTTGGCGTCGCTGGCGGTGAACTTGTCATTGACATCATTGTGCCGCCAGTTGTATTTAACTCTGGTAAACTGTGCGCAACTTTTGCAGTTGTATCTGGAAAAATTACAAAAAAAAAAATAAATTCTTTAGTCATATGCAAAAAAAATAAAAATAAAAAAAAAATCATTTAAGCTTGTTAAACTTTCTATATTAGTATAAGATGCGGTAAATCTCTCTGCTGCCTTTTATTTATTTTTCTTTTTTCTTTGCAAAAAAAAAAAAAAAAAAAAAAGTTTAATTGGCACTTGGCCTTCGGTTTCATAAATCAAACAATGCAACTACAACAATAGCAGCAAACAACAACAACAACAATACAAAAAAAAATCATGATACAAAAGACCGACAAATGTCTTGGTCGAATGTCTGATGTTTCTTCCTCTGCCGCCAACACTATCACTACCTCTGCCGCTGTCGCTGCCACTGCCGCTGCTTCTGCTGCTTGTTCGATGTCTTCATGAATTGCCGCTCGCCGCCTGCTGCTGCTGCTTGTCGTTTATTAAGGTTAAACATTTCTTGGCATTCATGTCATTGTCAATTTGTTGTTACACTAACAGCTAAAACGCGACGCCAACTTGGCAGAATTTTTTTTTTATTGTAAGCAAGAACTGGCCAAAGCCACAAAGCACAAAAAAAAAAACATGGCTCAAAGGCAAAAAGCCAAGCCAAGTTGAGTTAAGCAACCAACCCAACAACCAAGTTGACCAACCAGCAGTCAATATAAAAAAAATACTTTTTCCCATATACCCTTTTGCAAGTGTATATAGATGATGGGCAGAAGCAAGGCATATATATTCCTGAACATCCAAAAATCAGTTTGTCAGCAGATGTTGCAGCTTCTAAAATCTCTTAGTTTTACAGCTATATCAATGCAACTTGGCATACACACTACTTCTAGCCATATGCTGTACATAAGTCAAAATGAGCTGGATCGAAGCACTATAGCATATAGCTGCCATAGGAATAATCAGTTGAAAATTGTGTTTTTATATGAAAAACTTTTTTGTTTGTCAAGTTACAAGCTTGAAACTTGCAGAAATTGAGTTTAACCAGAACTTATTAGCGTCTTTTCAATTTAGTGCAAATCGGGCAACTATAGCATATAGCTGCCATAGGAATAATCAGTGAAAAATTGCATTTTTGTATGAAAAACTTTTCTGTTAGTCAAGTTACGCAGCTGCCAATCACAGCATTTGAGTTTAGCGTGGATTTACGCATATCTGCCAAATATTAAATAAATCGAACAACTATATCATATAGTGACCCTAGGAAAACTAAAGTTTTTCCCAAGAAAAACTTTTGACTAACGCTTGTAAAGTGTATTAAAATTTCGGCATGCGTTTGCTAACTTTATTTTCTTGTTTTTTTTTTTTTTTTTGCTGTCGTTCTGGCACCAACAACTTCTTTGTTCGCATGTCATAATAACCCACATTTAGGCGCACATTTCTGGAGCAGGCGACGATTCGACAAAAAAAAAAAAAAAAATATACTTAAAAAAAAAAAAACACTCAACAAAAGATAAAAAAAACGCAGGCAGAGAGAGACTTAAAACCAGATTCAGTGCCAGAACCTAAACTAGATTAATAGGTGGCAGATAAGGGACAGCGACATAGCATAACATAGAATCATATTATAATATAGCATCGCATAACTGAAAAAAATGAAAAAAAAAAAACTGCCGTTGAAAAAATGCTGCTGCTGCTGTTACTGCTGTTGCTGCTGCTGTTGTTATTGCTGCTGTTGTTATTGCTGCTGTTGTCACTGCTGCCGTTACTGCTATTGCTGCTCATGCTGCTCATGCTGATGACTAGCGACAATTTAGAAATGTGAAAGTAATAAAATATTAATGCGATTCTCTTGACAAATCTATACGAAGCAGCCAGCAAGCAGTAACAACAACAAAAAATTGTTTGCAACGCACATTTGCTCAGTGGAAACTAATAAAAAAAACAAAGCCCAAAAAAAAAAAAATAATAATAATAGAAAAAGTTTTCAGCAGCGGCGGACAACATAATCGTTTTAAGGGCTCTCTTTGCCATTGGAATGTTGGAATTATAATCATAAAGATTGATAGAAAAATACAAAAAAAAAAAAAAATTGAGAGAAAGAGAGAAAGGCAAAAGAGCAAAAAAAGAGAATGCATAGAGAATTAATAATTTCATTTCTTGCACAAGAAGTAACTAAATGTCGATAGTGTAAGCATCGATAGTTGTGCGATAGTTCTTTACTTGCAGGCAAGCACATGCATATAAAATATGCAAAGATTTCAATTATATTTCCACACACTGTCGCATGTTAATGCTGTTGCTGCTGTTGGTTGACTGTCTCTTGGCCCTAACTGTTCACCTTTTTTTTTTTTAGTGAATGTCATGCCTAGTTTAACTTGAAACGCGCTTAGTTCTAGTTAACTTTCTTGGACTGGCGACGATTGCAGGTCATAATGAAAAAAAAAAATACAAAAAAAAATACAAAAAAAAATACAAAAAAAAAAAAATAAAAATAAAATTTTCCATAGCGTGAAGAAAAAAACAAAAAAAAAAAAAAAAACTTGAAAGCAAAAATTCAAAGCGCATAACGAAGATTTAATACACTTTCTATATGTTATGGTAACCCGATTTGTAATAAATTTTAAAGACTTGCATAAATTGCTGAGATGCTGCATATTTCAGTCGCAAAACAAAAAAGTTTTTCATATAAAAAAACTTAATTCTCGAACAATTATTCCTATGGCAGCTATAATATATAGTAGTCCGATTTACACTAAATATGACTGAATATGTAGACTTTATCACTAAATTTATATCATGTAAGTTTTAACTTACAAAATTTATTAAAAAAAAGTTTTTATTAAAAAAAACCCCCAAATTTTTACCTATTTTTCTATGGCAGCTATAATATATAGTAGTCCGATTTGCACTAAAATATGACTGAATATTTAGACTTTATAACAAAATTTATATCATCCAAGTTTTAACTTAAAAAAAGATTTTTTAAGAAAAAAACACCCGAAATTTTTACCTCTTTTTCTATGGCAGCTCTATGATCTAGTGATCCGATTTGCACTAAATATGACTGAGCATGTAGACTTTATCACGAAATTTATATCATGTAAGTTTTAACTTGAAAAATTAATTTAAAAAAGTTTTTTTTATACAAAAAACCAAAATTTTTACCTATTTTTCTATGGCAGCTCTACGATATAGTGATCCGATTTGCACTAAATATGACAGAGCATGTAGACTTTAACACTAGACTTTTACCATGTAAGTTTTAACATTAAGTTTTAATAAATAAAAGGTTTTTTTATACAAAAAACAAAAATTTTTACCTATTTTTCTATGACAGCTCTATGATATAGTAGTCCGATTTGCATTATATATGCTTGAATATGTAGACTTTAGCACTAAACTTTTATCATGTAAGTTTTAACATTAAGTTTTAACTTTAAAACGATTTTTTTAAGAAAAACCCCGAAATTTTTACCTATTTTTCTATGGCAGCTCTATGATATAGTGATCCGATTTGCACTAAATATGACTGAGCATGTAGACTTCATCACTAAACTTTTACCATGTAAGTTTTAACACTACGTTTTAACAAACAAAAGTTTTTTTTATACAAAAAACCAAAAATTTTTACCTAGTTTTCTATGGCAGCTCTATGATATAGTGCTCCGATGGGCACTAAATTTAGCAGCTGCATAGATTTGGTCAACAAACTTACATCGTATAAGTTTCAACTGCATTTATTAATAAACAAAAAAAAATTGTATATATAAAAATTCAAATTTTCGTAGTATCGTTCCTATAAGAAAACTTATAAGCGCTACAAACTTTAGCTCAAAATGAATATATGCTCTGCAAGTGTATTAAAAAAAAACAACTAACTGAAATTCAGTGGAAATGCAAGAAAAACAGAAAAAACAGAAAAAAACTTTCATTTAAAGACAAGGCATAAGTATTGTACGCGCATGTTTATTATAAAAGTCTGGTCTAGAGTCCATTACAAAGTTTCCCTATGATAAATTAGAAACACACGCACATACATAGACAGACAGACAGAGAGACAGACAGACAGACATACACACACACTTTATATAAAGCTGACTTGATTTATGTGCAAGTCGCATAGAGTCGCATTGTCTAGGTTTGCATTGTGGGTCGAAATCGTTTGGGGGTATGTGTTGAGCATTTGTAGGGTGTGTGTGCGTGCGCTGAGTGTGTGTGTGTTGAATATGTCTTTGGTCAGTCGGTGAAAACAAATTGCATATAATTATAATTTGATGATATGGCATAGGCATGAGGGGCCCTTATAAAGACATTGCTTGTATCTTACAATTGTGACTTAATTTCACACCAACACACACGCATACACACACACAGAGACACACTCATTAAGTCTTTACTCATTGAGCTAAACAATGTTCACATAAGGAAAAACTGTTGTTGCTGGACAAGACAAGACAAGACAAGACAAGACAAGCAAAAGACATTGTTGCGCAAGTGAAAACTTGTTAAACAGCTGCTGCTTGTAATTCGTAATTCGTAATTTATAATCGTCATCGTCATCGTCGTCAATCGACAATTGGCAGCGTCATCGTCATCAGGCAAATAGCAAAAAAATCATGTGGCACAGTAGAAGAAGTCCAATCGCAACAAATCACAAAATCGCAAATCGCATTAAAGTGGAACTGCAGAATGTTGACCTAACAATTCAATATGTAAATGTGAATGTGAATGCAAATGTTAATGTGAATATGTCTATGAGTGTCGCTCACTCTCTCTCTCTCTCTCTCTCTCTGCCTCTCTGTCTCTGTCTATGCTTGAAAATCAATAATCAATCAAAAGAAAAAAAAAAATAAAATAATTTGCATGCGATTTCCGATTATGCCACAGACACTCACACACACACATACATTCCCACACACTTTATGCCTACATTTCATACATTTTGGCCAACACAACAAATACAACTTCAACTTGTGGCACTTCCCAAGCGCGCTTAAATCTTAATCGTTTCTTAATGTCAGGGCCAAAAACTTTAAAAACAATAAAAATTATTGTTAATTTTTTTGTTGTTGTTTTTTTTTTTTCTTCTCTCTTTTCGTTGTTGTTTTTGCAATTAATTTGTTAATTTTGCTGAAATTGTGTGTGAAGCGCATTTCTGTGTCTTTGTCTTTTTGTCTTTGTTTTTTTTTCATATTTGACCCTTATGAAATTCATTGATTGTTTGTCTTTTATCTTTATATTTTGATTGATTGATGCACGACACAAAACTCTGTGTCAACTTGAACTTTAAGCTATTCATATTCATTGTTGCAGCTGCCTAAGAGCATGAGCAACAGCAACAGCAATAGCAACAGCTGCTATTAGCCCTTCCTCTTCCTCTTCCCCCCCTAGCAACCAATGTCACTCTGCTGCTAATTGGAGTTGATGTTGGCTAAGTGAAGGCAATTGACTTGTGAACTGAACATTCAAATGAACAAACTGGGGGAAAACTAGGTTTTCGTTTTATAAATTACTTTAATTAATAGAAAATTTAACTTCACAAAAAAAAAAAAAAATATTGATTAAAAATAATTATCATAAATATAATGAAAAAAAATAAATAAAAATAATAATAATGTATAAAAAATAATTATGTGAATTAATGCGTATTAATTAATAATTATTAAAAAAAATATATATATTAAATAGTAATAAAAAAAAAACAAAAATTGAAAAATACAAAAAAAAAAAAAATAAAATAAAATAAAATAATGGAAAAATAAAATAATGGAAAAATAAAAAAAAAAAATAAATAAATAATAATAATAATAAGAAAAAAACAAAAAAAAATAATAATAATAATAATGGAAAACTACAAAAAAAATAATAATGGAAAACTACAAAAAAAAGAAACAATTGAAAAATACAAAAAAAAAATTTTAAAATATTCTTAAGAATATCAAAAATTATTTAAAATATTGTAACAAAAAAAAATGTACCAAAATAAATAAAAAGTATACAAAATTATATAATATATACAACAAAAAATTTAAAAAAAAAATAATAATAATAATAGAAAAACAAAAGTAAATATAATAGAAAACTACAAAAAAAATAATGAAAAACTACAAAAAAAAATAATGGAAAACTACAAAAAAAAAAATTAAACAATTAAAAAATACAAAAAAAAAAATGTAAAAAATAATTTTAAAAATATTCTTAAGAATATAAAAAAATTTTTAAAATATTGTAAAAAAAAAAATTTACCAAAATTAATAAAAAGTATACAAAATTATATAATATATACAAAAAAAAAAAAATAATAATAATAATAATAGAAAAACAAAAGTAAATATAATGGAAAACTACAAAAAAAAATAATGAAAAACTACAAAAAAAAAAATTAAACAATTGAAAAATACAAAAAAAAAATGTAAAAAATAATTTTAAAAATATTCTTAAGAATATAAAAATTTTTTTAAAATATTGTAAAAAAAATTATTTACCAAAATAAATGAAAAGTATACAAAATTATATAAAAAAAAAAAAAAAAAAATTGTTAAAAAAAAATTACTAAAAACAATACAAAAATTAATAATACTAAAAAATTAATAAAAAAAATTCTTTAAATTTTAAATAAATTAGAAAAAATGTAAAAAAAAAATATAAAAAGACTATTTAGAATTTCTTCAGCTTTACTTTTTATATTTAAAGTTTTTTTTGCCTTTTTATGCTATTAATCTTTTTAGCTTTGAACTTTCAAACCTTCGAATAACTGTGTCTTTGAGCTTGAGCTTGAAATTGAATACACTCATGAATCTTTGTTTTTTTTTTTTTGCTTTAAACATATATAATATGTATATCGCGCACACAGATCTGAGTTGAATAACATAGCGTTAAAGCGAAGACACAGACAAAAGAGATCTATCTACAGCTACAGCTACAGCTACATATACATAGCTTTAGCTGTAGGACAATATCTTTTATTTAGCATCTGAAACACGAAGTTTTTTTTTTTATATTCTTTGCTTTTGTTGTTGTTGTTGCTGTTGTTTTGTTTTGTGAAGTTTGCATTTGAATTGCAAGAGATTCTTGAGATTCATTTTGTGGAATTATTTACGAGGTAAACTTCAGACATATAATACACGATTTCACCTGCAAAAACAAGCACACACAGACATTCACACACACACTCGCGCTTACAATTCGTAACTTAATTCATTTAGAATTATACGACACACACGTAGAGAGAGTGCATGGGGGGCAAGGCATCACGGGGCAAATTGAAGAACAAATATTTATTTATATAACTCACTCTCAAAGATCGACATGCGGCTCATGATGCTTGTGGAGATGTGCGGCGTTGGACGTTGCATGTTTTGTTTATTATTTTTATTTTTATTTTATTTTTTTTTTGTCTTTGAAATTTTGATCTTGCTCTTAACGATTTTGTGGCTTGTGGGGCACGTCAGTTAATAATAAAAAAAAAATAATAATAATAATAAATAAAAATTTCGAAATTTACAGGTAATGGTAATTTACTTGAATTTAGACTAAATTTTTTTTTGTTTTTTTTTTTTTTTTGTTATTAATTTAAGACAAAAGAAAATTCCTTTATCCTAAAATTTAATGTATTTTTGTTATTTTTTTTTTAAAATTTTTTTTATTATTATTTTTTTTACGTCTCACATTGAATTTTAATGAAACGTTACTGCGTTCAAAAAAAAATTTTTTTCTCTGTTTTTTTGCTGCTTGTTGCCTTGGCTTTGCTAATTGAATAGCGAAAAGCTGTCTGTCAAATCCATCAGCTGTTGCAAGTTATTCTTGTTGCTTGTTCTAATTGCAACCATTTGTTGCAGGAAATGCTGCAGCACAGTCATTAGCCGTTCGATTAGCACTGTTTGTCACTTTGTCACCACTTTTGCTACTACTTTTGCTTTTGCTTTTGTTTCATTTGCTGCCACCTGCCTCTCTTCAGTTGCAGCATTAGCACTTTCACTTGCACAGTCTTGTCTTGTCTTGCCGCACGTGTTCTTATCAATGCAACTTATGGCTTCAAACTGTCCGGTAAATGTTAACGTAGACCAACCCGTATTCAGATGCAGAGACTTGCCTACTGCTAATAGCTGCTGCTGCTGCCTGCCTGCTTTGCTGCTTGCTGCTGTTGTCGCTGCAAATCGATTGCGTTTTGCACGAATGTAAAGGCGCCGAAGAGCCGAAGAGTCGCTTGTCGACGTAACATGTTTTCATGCATTTTCTGCTACTACTATTTTAGGCTTCCTCATTTTGTTGCAAGTGCCACACCAAACAGCCAACGCCATCATTGAATTCAACCATTTTTGGGGTGGCACCAACAACTCTTGGCGTTCGCTTTTGTCGCTTTGGCTTATGCAACACACACACACGCACACACAGAGAGAGAGAGAGAGATGGGACACTCAAAATGGCGACAAGTGACCCAAATTTACCATGTATATATGTGTGTGTGTGTGTGTGGCAAAAATAGACAATAAAAGCAGCAGCAACAGCAGCAGCTCGTTGCGTTTGAGCTGCAGCTGCTACTGCATGCTGAGCGCAGCATTGTTTTATCCTTTTGCCCTGCGCTTGCATGAAAGTAAAAGCTTTTCTACACACAACTGACATTCTGCCAACCTGCAACACACACACACACACACACACACACACTACACTTCAACCCTGCAATATTTCCACACATACATAACCTCAAACTAATGCCGAGCCTGAAATTAAATCAAATGCGCTTTGAATATAACAATGTGCAGCTCGACAAACAATATGCAAATACACTGCAAAAAAAATTGTTGTATGAATTGAAAAGAGCAAATTTTGAAAATTTTATAATTTATAAAATTAATAAATAATTTATTTATAAAAATTATAATTGAAGAAATTTGTTGATTTATATCTTTAAATATATATTTTTCTTTAAGTCAAATATTTCTCTATATATGTAGAGATATATATTCTTGTTCATGAGCAGTAGCAACAAATAATACGGCAATTTCTTTATAATTCTTTATATCGCATATTAATTTTGAATATAATTTTTTTAAATTTGTTAACTGAAGCAATATTCATATATATATATATATATATATAATATATATTCCTGTTCAATATCGATAGTAATAAAATGCATTCTATATCAATTTACTTTGTACCAGAAATCATTGAGTTGACAAAGCGTCAAAGTAATTATTATATACATATATTCATTATATATTCCTAATCATGATCAGCAACAAAAAAAAAATATACTTTAAAATTTTTCAAGCATTTAACACAAAGTCAAATGTCAATTTCTTCTTCTGTTAAATAAACGAAATATATTTATATATATATATATAGTAGATTCCGCTTATAGCGACTTTCAAGGGACCTACGATTTTTCGTCGTTATACCCGGAAGAAGCACTAACCGAAAGAGGTTTTGTATGTATAAGTTTGCATGGGAACAAATCAAGCCAACGAGTTTTAATCGCAGTAACCGGACGGACGCTTTAAGCAGAGTCGTTATAATCGGATTATATTGTATATATATTCTCATTCAGTAACAATAAATAAATAAATTACATTTGCTTTACATGCCGTATATCACAGTGTCTATTTATCTGCACAGCAATGTTTCGCACAACTTGTTAACTAAAGCAATATTATTATAAAATTAAACAAGTTTTTTTTTTTTTGCTTCTTGTTTTTCTTATTTTCATTAAAAAAAAAATTAACAATAAAAAATAATTAAACAATAAGCATTTAATTTTTTGTATATTTTTTTGTATTTTCTTTTCATTTCATTTATTATAAAAAAAATTTCTTTAGTTTTTGTTTTTTATTGTTTTTGTTTGATTGCAAAATATCTTATCATGATTGCCACAGAGACAGCCAGACAGCAGTTGCACAAACAAATGAATGATATTGCGGCAATAACAACACAACAACAACAAACTTTTAGTTCGATTACCTTAAGTGTTTACACAGTACATACAGAGACATATAACATACAATATATAGAAAGAAAGATATATATATATATATATATCTGTACAATATATGTATATCTCTTACAACTGTTTAAACAACACTTGAGCAACAATAAAAACACTCGAGGCCATAACAATAATTTCATTTGAAGTATTTTAAACAAAAATTTTGAAATCGAAAGCAAAAATAAAAAATTCTGGAAAAATCCCCAAAAAAAAATTTTAAAAATGAAAAATGCAAGAAAAAAAAATATTTTTAAATGAAAAATAAATTAAAAATGAATAAAAAATAAATAAATAAAAAAATTAAAATTAAAAAAAATATATAAAAAAAAAATAAAAAAATTAAAAAAATAATTAAAATTAAAAAAAAAGATACAAAAAATATAAAAAAAATTAAAAAAAATACAAAAAATAAAAAAAAAATACAAAAAAATATAAAAAAAATACAAAAAATATAAAAAAAAAATTAAAATTAAAAAAAATATATAAAAAAAAAATAAAAAAATTAAAAAAAATAATTAAAATTAAAAAAAAAGATACAAAAAATATAAAAAAAGTATAAAAAAAATACAAAAAATATAAAAAAAATACAAAAAATATATAAAAAAAATACCAAAAATATAAAAAAAAAATACAAAAAATATATAAAAAAATACAAAAAATATAAAAAAAAATACAAAAAATATAAAAAATCTAAAAAAAAAAAATACAAAAAATATAAAAAAAAGTATAAAAAAAAATACAAAAAATATTAAAAATAAAAAAAAAAATTGAAAAAAATTTAAAAAAAAATATAAAAAAAAATAATTAAAATTAAATTAAAAAAAAAAATTAAATAGAAATAAAATTAATTTAAAATAATAAATTTATATTTTTTTTTGTAGTGTATTTTATAATATTTTTTGTCAATTTTTTTTTTTTTATTTTAATATTTTTTGTATTTTTTTTATACTTTTTTTTATATTTTTTGTATTTTTTTTTTTTAGATTTTTTATATTTTTTGTATTTTTTTATATATTTTTTGTATTTTTTTTTAATATTTTTGGTATTTTTTTTATATATTTTTTGTATTTTTTTTATATTTTTTGTATTTTTTTTATACTTTTTTATATTTTTTGTATCTTTTTTTTTAATTTAATTTTTTTTTTTTTTTTATTTTTTTTTTATATTTTTTTTAATTTAATTTTTTTTATATTTTTTGTATTTTTTATATATATTTTTTTTATATTTTTTGTATTTTTTTTATATTTTTTTTATATTTTTTGTATCTTTTTTTTTAATTTTAATTATTTTTTTAATTTTTTTATTTTTTTTTTATATATTTTTTTTAATTTTAATTTTTTTATTTATTTATTTTTTATTCATTTTTAATTTATTTTTCATTTAAAAATATTTTTTTTTCTTGCATTTTTCATTTTTAAAATTTTTTTTTGGGGATTTTTCCAGAATTTTTTATTTTTGCTTTCGATTTCAAAATTTTTGTTTAAAATACTTCAAATGAAATTATTGTTATGGCCTCGAGTGTTTTTATTGTTGCTCAAGTGTTGTTTAAACAGTTGTAAGAGATATACATATATTGTACAGATATATATATATATATATATCTTTCTTTCTATATATTGTATGTTATATGTCTCTGTATGTACTGTGTAAACACTTAAGGTAATCGAACTAAAAGTTTGTTGTTGTTGTGTTGTTATTGCCGCAATATCATTCATTTGTTTGTGCAACTGCTGTCTGGCTGTCTCTGTGGCAATCATGATAAGATATTTTGCAATCAAACAAAAACAATAAAAAACAAAAACTAAAGAAATTTTTTTTATAATAAATGAAATGAAAAGAAAATACAAAAAAATATACAAAAAATTAAATGCTTATTGTTTAATTATTTTTTATTGTTAATTTTTTTTTTAATGAAAATAAGAAAAACAAGAAGCAAAAAAAAAACTTGAAACTTGTATTTGTTTAATTTTATAATAATATTGCTTTAGTTAACAAGTTGTACGAAACATTGCTGTGCAGATGAATAGACACTGTGATATACGGCATGTAAAGCAAATGTAATTTATTTATTTATTGTTATTGAATGAGAATATATATACAATAGAATACTGGTTATAACGACTCTGCTTAAAGCGCCCGTCGGGTTACTGCGACTAAAACTCGTTGGCTTGATTTGTGCCCATGCAAACTTATACATAGTTCGGTTAGTGCGTCTTCCGGGTATAACGACGTAAAATCGTAGGTCCCTTGAAGGTCGCTATAAGCGGAATCTACTGCATATATATATATAAATATATTGTTTTTATATTATAACAGAAGAAGAAATTGACATTTGATTTTGTGTTAAATGCTTGAAAAATTGTAAAGTATATTTTATTTTGCTGCTGATCATGATTAGGAATATATAATGAATATATGTACGATATATGTATATAATAATATATTTTTTTTTGCTGTTTTATTAAAAATTACTTTGACGCTTTGTCAACTCAATGATACCTGGTACAAAGTAAATTATTATACAATGCATTTTATTGATATCGATATTGAACAGGAATATATATTGTATATATATATGAATATTGCTTGAATTAATAAATTTGAAAAAATTATATTAAAAATCAATATGCGATATAAAAAATTATAAAGAAATTGCCGTATTATTTTTTGCTACTGATCATGAACAGGAATATATATCTGTATATATATAGAGAAATATTTGAATTATAGAAAAATATATATTTAAAGAGATAAATCAACAAATTTCTTCAATTATAAAATTAATAATTTTTATAAATAAATTATTTATTAATTTTATAAATTATAAAATTTCAAAAATTTGTTCTTTTCAATTCATACAAGAAATTTTCTTGCAGTGTATTTGCATATTGTTTGTCGAGCTGCACATTGTTATATTCAAAGCGCGTTTGATTTAATTTCAGGCTCGGCATTAGTTTGAGGTTATGTATGTGTGTGGGAGTATTGCAGGGTTGAAGTGTAGTGTGTGTGTATGTATGTGTGTGTGTGTGTGTGTGTGTGTTGCAGGTTGGCAGAATGTCAGTTGTGTGTAGAAAAGCTTTTACTTTCATGCAAGCGCAGGGCAAAATGATAAAACAATGCTGCGCTCAGCATGCAGCAGCAGCAGCAGCTCAAACGCAACGAGCTGCTGCTGTTGCTGCTGCTTTTATTGTCTATTTTTGCCCCACACACACACACACATACATATATACATGGCAAATTTGGGTCACTTGTCGCCATTTTGAGCGTCCCATCTCTCTCTCTCTCTGTGTATGTGCGTGTGTATGTGTTGCATAAGCCAAAGCGACAAAAGCGAACGCCAAGAGTTGTTGGTGCAGTAACGTTTCATTAAATTTCAATGTGAGACGCAAAAAAAATAATAATAAAAAAAATTTTAAAAAAAAAAATAACAAAAATACATTAAATTTTAAGATAAAGGAATTTTCTTTTGTCTTAAATTAATAACAAAAAAAAAAAAAAAACAAAAAAAAAAATTTAGTCTAAATTCAAGTAAATTATCATTACCTGTAAATTTCGAAATTTTTATTTATTATTATTATTATTTTTTTTTTATTATTAACTGACGTGCCCCACAAGCCACAAAATCGTTAAGAGCAAGAACAAAATTTCAAAGACAAAAAAAAAATAAAATAAAAATAAAAATAATAAAAAAAACATGCAACGTCCAACGCCGCACATCTCCACAAGCATCATGAGCCGCATGTCGATCTTTGAGAGTGAGTTATATAAATAAATATTTGTTCTTCAATTTGCCCCGTGATGCCTTGCCACATGCTCTCTCTCTATGTGTGTGTCTCGTATAATTCTAAATGAATTAAGTTACGAATTGTAAGCGCGAGTGTGTGTGAATGTCTGTGTGTGCTTGTTTTTGCAGGTGAAATCGTGTATTATATGTCTGAAGTTTACCTCGTAAATAATTCCACAAAATGAATCTCAAGAATCTCTTGCAATTCAAATGCAAACTTCACAAAACAAAACAACAGCAACAACAACAACAACAAAAGCAAAGAATATAAAAAAAAAATTTCGTGTTTCAGATGCTAAATAAAAGATATTGTCCTACAGCTAAAGCTATGTATATGTCGCTGTAGCTGTAGATAGATCTCTTTTGTCTGTGTTTTCGCTTCAACGCTATGGTATTCAACTCAGATCTTTGTGCGCGATATACATATTATATATGTTTAAAGCAAAAAAAAAAAAAACAAAAAAAAACAAAGATTCATGAGTGTATTCAATTTCAAGCTCAAGCTCAAAGACACAGTTATACGAAGGTTTGAAAGTTCAAAGCTAAAAAGATTAATAGCATAAAAAGGCAAAAAAAAAAAAAATTAAAATATAAAAAGTAAAGCTGAAGAAATTCTAAATAGTCTTTTTATTTTTTTTTACATTTTTTCTAATTTATTTAAAATTTAAAAATATTTTTTATTAATATTTTATTATTATTAATTTTTGTATTATTTTTAGTTAATTTCTTTTAAATTTTTTTTGTATATATATTTATATAATTTTGTATACTTTTTATTTATTTTGGTAAATTTTTTTTTTTTACAATATTTTAAAAAAATTTTTATATTAAGAATATTTTTAAAATTCTTTTTAAAATCTCTTTTTGTATTTTTCAATTGTTTCATTTTTTTTTTGTAGTTTTCCATTATTTTTTTTTTTTTTTGTAGTTTTCCATTATTTTTATTTTTTTTTGTAGTTTTCCATTATTATTTTTTTTTTTGTAGTTTTCTATTATATTTACTTTGTTTTTCTATTATTATTATTATTATTATTTTTTTTTTAAATTTTTTTTTGTATATATTATATAATTTTGTATACTTTTTATTTATTTTGGTAAATTTTTTTTTTACAATATTTTAAATAATTTTTTTATATTCTTAAGAATATTTTTAAAATTATTTTTTACATTTTTCCATTATTATTTTTTTTTTTTGTAGTTTTCCTTTATTTTTTTTTGTAGTTTTTCATTATTATTATTTTTTTTTTTTTTGTAGTTTTCCATTATTATTTTATTTTATTTTTTTTGTTTTTGTTTTTATTTTATTTTATTATTATTATTATTTTTTTTTATTTTTCCATTATTTTATTTATTTTTTTTTTTGTATTTTTTAATTTTATTTTTTTTTTGTATTTTTCAATTTTTGTTTGTTTTTTATTACTATTTAATATATATTAATAATATTTTTTAATATTAATATTAATATTTTTTAATAATTATTAATTAATATGCATTAATTCGCATAATTATTTTTTATACATTTTTATTATTATTTTTTTTTTTTTCATTATATTTCTGATAATCATTTTTAATCAATATATATTTTTTTTTTTGTGAAGTTAAATTTTCTATTAATTAAAGTAATTTATAAAACGAAAACCTAGTTTTCCCCTAGTTCGTTTATTTTAATGTTCAGTTCACAAGTCAATTGCCTTCACTTAGCCAACATCAACTCCAATTAGCAGCAGTGACATTGGTTGCTAGGGGGGGAAGAGGAAGGGCTAATAGCAGCTGTTGCTGTTGCTGTTGCTCATGCTCTTAGGCAGCTGCAACAATGAATATGAATAGCTCAAAGTTCAAGTTGACATAGAGTTTTGTGTCGTGCATCAATCAATCAAAATATAAAGATAAAAGACAAACAATCAATGAATTTCATAAGGGTCAAATATGAAAAAAAAAAACAAAGACAAAGACACAGAAATGCGCTTCACACACTATTTCAGTAAAATTAACAAATTAATTGCAAAAACAACAACGAAAAGAGAGAAGAAAAAAAAAAAACAAAAAAAAAACAAAAATTAACAATAATTTTTATTGTTTTTAAAGTTTTTGGCCCTGACATTAAGAAACGATTAAGATTTAAGCGCGCTTGGGAAGTGCCACAAGTTGAAGTTGTATTTGTTGTGTTGCCCAAAATGTATGAAATGTAGGCATAAAGTGTGTGGGAATGTATGTGTGTGTGTGAGTGTCTGTGGCATAATCGGAAATCGCATGCAAATTATTATTATTTTTTTTTTTTCTTTTGATTGATTATTGATTTTCAAGCAGAGACAGAGAGAGAGAGAGTGAGCGACACTCATAGACATATTCACATTCACATTAACATTTGCATTCACATTCACATACACATTTACATATTGAATTGTTAGGTCAACATTCTGCAGTTCCACTTTAATGCGATTTGCGATTTGTGATTTGTTGCGATTGGACTTCTTCTACTGTGCCACATGATTTTTTTGCTATTTGCTTGATGACGATGACGCTGCCAATTGTCGATTGACGACGATGACGATGACGATTATAAATTACGAATTACGAATTACAAGCAGCAGCTGTTTAACAAGTTTTCACTTGCGCAACAATGTCTTTTGCTTGTCTTGTCGAGTCTTGTCTTGTCGAGTCTTGTCCAGCAACAACAGTTTTTCCTTATGTGAACATTGTTTAGCTCAATGAGTAAAGACTTAATGAGTGTGTCTCTGTGTGTGTCTGTGTGTGTGTGTGTGTGTTGGTGTGAAATTAAGTCACAATTGTAAGATACAAGCAATGTCTTTTTAAGGGCCCCTCATGCCTATGCCATATCATCAAATTATAATTATATGCAATTTGTTTTCACCGACTGACCAAAGACATATTCAACACACACACACACTCAGCGCACACACACACACACCCTACAAATGCTCAACACATACCCCCAAACGATTTCGACCCACAATGCAAACCTAGACAATGCGACTCTATGCGACTTGCACATAAATCAAGTCAGCTTTATATAAAGTGTGTGTGTATGTCGGTCTGTCTGTCTCTCTGTCTGTCTGTCTCTCTGTATGTGCGTGTGTTTCTAATTTATCATAGGGAAACTTTGTAATGGACTCTAGACCAGACTTTTATAATAAACATGCGCGTACAATACTTATGCCTTGTCTTTAAATGAAAGTTTTTTTTTTCTTCTGTTTTTTTTTTTGTTTTTGTTTTTCTTGCATTTCCACTGAATTTCAGTTAGTGGTTTTTTTTTAATACACTTGCAGAGCATATATTCATTTTATGTAGAAGTTTGTAGCGCTTATAAGTTTTCTTATAGGAACGATACTACGAAAATTTGCATTTTTCTATATACTTTTTTTTTTTGTTTATTAATAAATCCGCTTGAAACTTATACGATGTAAGTTTGTTGATCAAATCTATACAGCTGCTAAATTTAAAGCCCATCGGACCACTATATCATAGAGCTGTCATAGAAAAATAGGTAAAAATTTTGGTTTTTTTGTATAAAAAAACTTTTGTTTGTTAAAACGTAGTGTTAAAACTTACATGGTAAAAGTTTAGTGATGAAGCCTACATGCTCAGTCATATTTAGTGCAAATCGGACCATAATATCATAGAGCTGCCATAGAAACATATGTATAAATTTGGGGTTTTTCTTAAAAAAATCTTTTTTAAGGTAAAACTTAATGTTAAAACTTACATGATAAAAGTTTAGTGATGAAGTCTACATATTCAGGCATATATAATGCAAATCGGACTACTATATCATAGAGCTGTCATAGAAAAATAGGTAAAAATTTTGTTTTTTTGTATAAAAAAAAATGTTCCTATTAAAATTTAATGTTAAAACTTACATGGTAAAAGTTTAGTGATGAAGTCTACATATTCAGGCATATATAATGCAAATCGGTCTACTATATCATAGAGCTGCCATGGAAAAATAAGTAAAAATTTGGGGGGGTTTTTCGTTAAATTTTTTTTAAGTTATAACTTACATGATAAAAGTTTAGTGCTAAAGTCTACATGCTCAGTCATATTTAGTGTAAATCGGATCACTATATCCTAGAGCTTCCATAGAAAAATAGGTAAAAATTTTGGTTTTTTGTATAAAAAAAACTTTTGTTTATTAAAACTTAGTGTTAAAACTTACATGATAAAAGTTTAGTGATGAAGTCTACATATTCAGTCATATTTACTGCAAATCGGATTACTATATCATAGAGCTAAATATTCAGTCATATTTTAGTGCAAATCGGACTACTATATATTATAGCTGCCATAGGAATAATCGTTCGAGAATTAGGTTTTTTTGTATGAAAAACTTTTTTGACCATTTGTTATGGTAACCCGGTTTGTAATAAATTTTAAAGACTTGCATAAATTGCTGAGATGCTGCATATTTCAGTCGCAATACAAAAAAGTTTTTCATACAAAAAAACCTAATTCTCGAACGATTATTCCTATGGCAGCTATAATATATAGTAGTCCGATTTGCACTAAAATATGACTGAATATTTAGCTCTATGATATAGTAATCCGATTTGCAGTAAATATGACTGAATATGTAGACTTCATCACTAAACTTTTATCATGTAAGTTTTAACACTAAGTTTTAATAAACAAAAGTTTTTTTTATACAAAAAACCAAAATTTTTACCTATTTTTCTATGGAAGCTCTAGGATATAGTGATCCGATTTACACTAAATATGACTGAGCATGTAGACTTTAGCACTAAACTTTTATCATGTAAGTTATAACTTAAAAAAAATTTAACGAAAAACCCCCCCAAATTTTTACTTATTTTTCCATGGCAGCTCTATGATATAGTAGACCGATTTGCATTATATATGCCTGAATATGTAGACTTCATCACTAAACTTTTACCATGTAAGTTTTAACATTAAATTTTAATAGGAACATTTTTTTTTATACAAAAAAACAAAATTTTTACCTATTTTTCTATGACAGCTCTATGATATAGTAGTCCGATTTGCATTATATATGCCTGAATATGTAGACTTCATCACTAAACTTTTATCATGTAAGTTTTAACATTAAGTTTTACCTTAAAAAAGATTTTTTTAAGAAAAACCCCAAATTTATACATATGTTTCTATGGCAGCTCTATGATATTATGGTCCGATTTGCACTAAATATGACTGAGCATGTAGGCTTCATCACTAAACTTTTACCATGTAAGTTTTAACACTACGTTTTAACAAACAAAAGTTTTTTTATACAAAAAAACCAAAATTTTTACCTATTTTTCTATGACAGCTCTATGATATAGTGGTCCGAATGGGCTTTAAAATTTAGCAGCTGTATAGATTTGATCAACAAACTTACATCGTATAAGTTTCAAGCGGATTTATTAATAAACAAAAAAAAAAAGTATATAGAAAAATGCAAATTTTCGTAGTATCGTTCCTATAAGAAAACTTATAAGCGCTACAAACTTCTACATAAAATGAATATATGCTCTGC
>JBAMBR010001616.1:0-49287 GCA_037044475.1 Zaprionus obscuricornis
TCTGCCACCCCACGCGTTGTATCTTCCTACACCTACAAAAACGAACTCCTCGAGTTTTGGGGAATGCGAAACTGGTACGTGGCTACTTTTAGCTGATTTTGTTTTCGGTTTTTCAGTTTTGCTTTTGTTGTTCTTGTTGTTGTTGTTGTTGTTGTTGTTGTTCTGGTTGTTGTGTGTGCTTGGAACATCTAAGGAATTTAATTAATTTGAGCGCGACTTCTATGACAAATGGGCGTGTCTAAGCTACGGCAGTTATGCTGAAAAGCGCGCTTAGTATGCTCCAAAAATATTTCAAGTGTGTGCTAATAGTTGCCCAGGCAACACACATGGCACACACACACACACACACAACACAACACAACAAACAATGGCCGCCACGAAGAAATAAGCCTCATTTATTAACTAGCCCAAGTTGCTGCACGTCGCAATAAGCTGCTTAGCCAACTCAACCATTATACAGGGTGACACATACACATAAGCATACAGGGAGAGAGAGAGCTGACAAAATGAGGGTGCTTTAGTAAGTGTATAGCACACATTATGCAACAAACATTAACTATTATACAAAATGGCTACTTAACTAATAGATTCAAGCAACTGAGCAGCCAAAAATAAAAGAATATTTAAAGGGTTGACAAGAAAAAAAAAATTTAACCCCTGCCGCTTAATTTTTTTTCTTTTTATGCAGTTCTAAATGAAATTATAATACCTAAACACAAGCACACACACACACACGCACAGACACATATACTATATGATAAAGAAATATGTCTATATAATAAAATTGTTTTGACATTTTCGAAAAATGCGTAGCATAGTTTACTATAATGGCCAAAGCAACCCTTGATTCCAAACTGGAACGGCTGCAGTACAAAGTGGCAAAGGGAATGGGAAATTAAAGGGAGAGGTAGAACACCCTATATAGGGTGCTGCTAATTGTAGTGCATGCATTTACTAAATTAATAAATATGCATACAAGTTTCATCATGTTTATAATGTAGACTACAACAAAGTAAACGAGGAGAACAAACAGAAAGAAAAAAAAATAAAAAATATGGCAGATATTGTATAATGATGAGCAGTAAAAAAAGGTTAGTAGAAGGGTTGCAGAATAAGAAATGAATATAATTAGTCAAGCTTCGTTTAAAAGCAATTAGAAACTATTGAAAATTCTGTAATAAATCAGCAGAGAATAGTATAGAATAACAATATATATATATAAAGTATATAAGATGTATAAATATAATAATAATATAATAAAAATATAAATATATTTCAGCTGCATAGATTAACAAACAAACAAGTTTTTTCCTTTAGATTGATTATTAAAATATATAGTAATTCGATCCGGCCGGTTTTGACTTTTTTACAGCTTATGGATCTGGAAAGTATGTATGTCAAGTTTCATTAAGATAGCTTTAAAACTAAGAGACTAGCCTGGCTTTAAACTATCAGACTGATATGAAATCAGCAGTCAATGCTCCTGACGACATTAATATACTCTCTGCAAGACTATGATTACAAGAGTATGATCCATAGATTCTTATTACATATTTGATTTAATTGAGTTTTAACTATAAATTTTGTATACTATAAATCTTCTGCTTAAACTTTAACTATGCAGCAGAAAACGTAGAAAGTTAACAGTATTTTTTTTTGTCGCTGTGCAACCGCAAAACTAAGGCAATATTCCAACAGTCAACTGTCAAATACTTGTACCACAAACAAAATTTATATACTACTTTTTACTTTTGGCGGCAGTTACCATAAATCTGCAGCTTCGAAGGCGTTGTCATAAAAATAACATTTGAATTATTCAGCGTAAAGTCAGTGAAGACCACAAAAGTCGCAGCACTGTTTGTCTCCTGCACAGCAATCTACTCTCCACGCCCCCCCCCCCCACGTTCCCCACCCTTTCCCCTGGAAGAGTTTGTAATCGAGTGTCATGTTAAAATTGGTCACATTTGGCACTTTTAATTGAGCGTATCGAATGCAGAACATGATGATGATGCTGTGTGCTGTGCTGTAGTTGAGGGATAAACCAGAATTGAGAGAACAAGCCAATGACGAATTTCAATGGTACAATAAATATTCTGGCTAAAAATGCATTCGTCATTAGCCAAAAACGTTAGTGTGGAAATTCAGTTGTGGCAGACAAGCAATGAAGAGTGACAAAGAGAGAGAGATAGATAGATAGATATAGAAAAATGTGAGAAGTAGCAAAGGCGAAAAGCAAAAAATTGTGAGCATAACTAATTGATTTTCAGAGTTTGTAGAGAGCGTTGAAGTCAGCACGAGACGACGCGTCGTGATACCAAAAATAAAAATAAGTTGAGATCCTGTCGGGAGACGACGGTACGGGCAGCAGGACAGCAGCAACAGCAGGTAATGTACTATATTTGTCTGTGTGTCTGTGTGTGTGTGTTTGTGTATATGTATGTATAGGTAATCAGTCCCCGGGGCATATCTCGCAGGTTTTTGTGTCTTTGCATTGTTCTCTTGCTGTTGGCTCCGAAAACAAATTCTGAGAAGTTAAACAGCCAAACAGTCAACATTTTATGCGCGCAAATATAAAAAGTTATTTTCGTTTCAACTCTGACAGTTTCTCTTTTCTCCTTTGTCATTCTCCCACTCTCAAGCTATCTATCTCTCTCACTCACTCTCTCTCTCTCTCTCTCTCTCTCTCTCAGACTCGTTGTCTCTGCGTCTCAGTGTCGCACTGTGTTGTTGTCTTGTTTGTTTGAAAATCGTTGAACCCGCAATAAAGTCATCAATCATTGACATTTGCAGTATTTGATATCTTGTCCCACTCGCTTTGCTGTTCAATTTGAAAAATTATGTTCGTGGCGCCGAGATAGCAAAAAATTAAATGAATAAATAAAAACAAAATTCACGTTAACAGTGCAATATACTAAGCTCGCTGTTAATTAACATTATGCAGCACTAAATTAAAGTTTCTTATCGACAAGAACATCAGCAATGTTAAATTTAATCACAAATCATGCAAAACCGTTTTAACAGTGCAAATGTTGAACTCACTGTTAAGTAACATCATGCAGCGCTGTTATTAATATTGTTTTGTGTGTTGAATGAAAATAGGGGGAAAACTTGACAAGAGCATTAAATGTTTTTTTGCCAGCCACTACAACTTCATAAAAGACTCATTAAAAAAGCACTTGAGCTCAATTAAATCGAATGGCGTGGCGGAATCAGGAAGCAGAGCTAATCAACGTTTACAAGGGTAAACTCCAACAGCTGCCAAGCCAAAGGACATTGTTAAATGCACAAACTCTCTGAACAACAACAGCAACAACAAAAATGATGCAACAACAGAACTGCGACATGGAGACAGAAACATGGAGCGTGTGAGAAAGAGAGCGAGAGCAAGATAAAGAGACGTAAAGAGTTGGAGGAGAATCGGAACATAAACATAATGAGCTTGGGGCAGCATCAACTGCAAAAACTAACCACAAAGTTGGAGTTGACCATTTGGAGCAACTTCGTTGTAGGTGTTAATGAATAAAGTTGTTGTTTGTGGTGTAGCAGCCGCAGGAGTGCAGCAACAACAAATATAAAAAAAAAAAATGTGAAAAGAAAATGAAGACAAAGTCTGTTAGTGTGAGGGGGAGGAAGAGCCATGTAAAAACCACACACAATGATAAACGCCATTCATGTAGCTCCATCTGACACACACACAGCCACACATGCACATAAAGAGAGTGAGAGAGAGAGAGAGAGTCAGACTCACTCACACTCGCATTCACAGAGTCAAAACAGTCACAGCGCTGAGCAAGGTGTCAACTGTGGAGGGAACAGCAATAACAAAGCAGACAAACGTTGATTGTTCTGCCTCTTGCTCTGACTTTCAGTTGCTATTGCTGTTGTTCGCTTTTGTTGCCGTTGTTGTTGTTGTTGTTGTTATTGTTCTTGTTGTTGCTGTTATTGGAGTCTGCAGTGCATGCAGTGTGTGACTGTAGAGTATGCAGACGACGGCAAATGACAAGTGCACACTTAACAGAGACGAAGAGACCAACAAGCAAGACAGAGAGAGCGAGAGAGAAAGAGAAAGAGGGTAGAAGCAGATATGAAGATGAAATGTGAGCTTTGAGGTTTCAATTTAATAGGCAGATAACTAAGATATGTAAATCCTAAAAGAGAAGCTTAACTAGAAAAATGCCTATTAAAATGAAAGTATCATAAGCTTTCTAGTTGCATTGCAGTGTTTGCCAACCTGTTTTTTATTTTTTTTTTTTTGCGTCAATTTCCTACGCATGAAATGCAAAAAAGCAAAAAGACTAAAATAAAGAGAAAGAAAAAAGAAAAAGATACTGAGAAGGAGATGAATAAAAAAACATAAATAGCAATTATAGCTGCATGTGAAACCTGTTAACTCACAGCAACATTGCAAACTAATAAACTTGACGCTCAAACGCTATTTATCATGTTTGTATCTCGACTGCATAGATAATAAACATACATACATATGTATGTATGTGTAAATATTTATGAACGATTAAAATATGTATATATATATGTATGTCTTTGTATTCATTTTAATAAAAAAAATAATTCTACATAAAACAATAATTTAATACAATTTATAAAAAAAAATGAAACACATATTTACGATAATGCTACAATATGCTAAAGAAAAAGATAACAATTCACAAAAGGATGAAACGTTTTAAAGCACATGTGAGAGAGTGAGAGCGAATGTTAAGCTAAAATTAAAGCAAACAAAATGCGTAAAATATGCCAAGCAATATAAACGCCATTTTGTGTATAGCCCTGTGCGTACATGTGTAGTTGTGGCTCTGCTCGAGTTGTTGCTGCTGTTGCTGTTATTGCTCTTTGTTGTTGCTATAGCCTCTGTGTGTCTGTGTCTAGCTGCGTGCGCCTGCCTTCCCTAGTCTGTTATCTCTCTGTTCTTGTTGTTGTTTATGTTTGTTTGTATGCATAGCGCGATTTTAATAAACGGAGGCTGTGTGTAAAGGCCAAACAAGGATAATCGCCCACGGAGCCCATTTGCTGTCTCTCTTTTACTCTCTTTAACTCTATTCGTTTATGTTTGCTGTTGTTGGTGCTGCTTTTGCTGTTGTTGTTTTTGTTGTTGTTGGTTTAGCTTTCATTTTGAAGTTTTTCTTTTGTCGCCTTTTCGTGTTGCTGTTGTCTTTGTTGCTTTTGCTGTTGCTGTTATATCTGTTGTTATTGTTTTTGCTGGCTTTTGTGTTTGCTTTATTAAAACGAGTGGCGCAATTTTAAAGCAATTATATTTGGGTTCACCACTCGGCTACCCCGCCGGTCAACCGACCAAGCAACACTCACCACGCTCTGATGGTTGTGTTCTCTGCTATATCAAGCAAACAATGCAATAAGTGTTTTTAATTGCTTGTTTAATTGATTTTAATGCTTGCAATAGTCGCATAAAAGCTGATTATTTTTTTTAGCTGTCGTTGTTTTTGTTTTTGTTGTTGCTGTTGCTTTAATGAGCTAAACACGCTTTCAGAACCCTTTGCACGCTGCTTGCCATTCAAATCGTAAAATCTCTCCCGCTAAAAAAAACCCCATTAATATAGCTTATATCGTAAGCTTTCCGGCAATATGGAAAAAAAAAAAAACAAATACAACATAGAGAAAAAAAATTATTAGAAAACATTTTGAAATATAAATATAATAAATGTTTATCCGAAGTGTTGAAGTTAAGCCCAAAAAAAAACGAAGCGAAATATCATGCGAAAATGTTTGAAAGAAATATGTACATTAATTTATGTTTTCGAAATTCATTAAAACAAATAAAATACACAGAAAAAGCTGAGAGAAATAAAATAAACATAGCGAATTTGCAATCAATTGAACAAATTTAAATACATATAAATTTTTATAGCGTGTAAAAATAATTTCAGTCTTATAATTTATTTACGATTTTAAAATTGCTGTCGTAAAAATTAATATTCAGTATCTAACATTAATTAACTACTCAATCTTAAGTATTTACAGCAATTGTTGAGCTTTATATGCTTCCTATCTCTGTCATTCTCACTCTCTCTCTCTCTCTCACTCACTCTCTCTCTATTTTCCGTATATAAATCCGCTTCGGTCCACCAAAAAAAAAAAAAAAATCGTTAAAAAATCTCAATCAATATAAAAAAAGAATCGAATCCCCCCACACAAATGCAAATGAAAATTCAAAATTTAATGAGCTTGAAATTTATATACAATTGAAATACAAATCATTTGGTTATTCTGTTTTTGTTTTATATATATCTTTCGATTTATTGCGGTGCCGAAGAATGAAAAAAAAAAGAAAAAAACTAAATAACGAACAGACAAATTTCTTTTGCACACTCATTGAAAGGTAATTAAAATGTTTGATTCGATTTTGGGCTATAAGACGCCATATTGGAGTTCAATTGACTGACGTACAGGCACTACCATAAATATTTTTACATACATTCAAAAAAGAAAACGAAGAGTTGAAAAAAAAATACAAAAAATAACAAATATTTTTTTCATTTATTTTTGACTAATTTCTACAATGATGAAGCGAAAAAAAAACAGATATTGAGTACATGATTGGCTGGAACCGCAGTTAACAGATTTTGTTTGAGTTTTTTGAAGTGACCGACGGAAGACACAACTTCATTAGAGTTCAACTTTAAATGGTGAAGGGACACAGAGAGCGAGCCAGAGAGTAAGAGAGGCCTTTAACCCAGCCACTTGATTTGAGATTTACTCTTGCTCACTCTCTTTCTCTCTCTCTCTCACTCTCACTCCCTCTTTATCTCCCTATCTTTCACTCTCACCCTCTCTTTACGCCCCTCATATAAATCAAAATTCAATCAGCAGAGTTTAGGGCTCTGTCTTGGCTGGTGTTTATTTTTATTACATTGACACACACAACCACACACACACACTTGAGAACATGTGTGTGTGTGTGTGTTTGTGTTGACACGTGTCAAAACTTCCGTTTATAATCGTACGGAAATACTTCTAGCCACTTCGTGCCCAGTTTGCCAATCGAAAAACTGGGATAAAATCACAAAAATCAGCGTAATTCTCATTCAGAACGTCCCTCAAAATTGTTGTGCGTGTGTGTATGTGTATATATGTGTAATGTGGGTAAATATGTTGGGCACTCGCCATGCTACATTTAACTTTTGATTTAGTTTATGCAAAAGCGCTGATACATGAGCACATTATTTATAGGTCTGACTGTAAAGTTCGCTCGTCCAGTTGCCGGAATGAAATGAATGTTCTAGTTAGATATGTGTAAAGCGATAAGAGAATAGCACTTCAAGAGGTGTATAGCGATGAATAGAGAGAGATACTAGATTAGCGATAATAATAGCAAAAACAGAAAGCCCAATAAATGCTAAATTTAACATAGAAAAAAGTTGAAAGACTTTATAGGGAACAATTTTTGTTAAAAATAAAAATAAATTTAACACTCATTTTTCTCATATAAAGTAAGTATTTACTATACAAACTAAACATCGATTATTTCTATATCTACGCATTTGTCTATAGTGTATAACTTCTAGTTAAGATTATCTTTCAAAACTGAATTGTGGAAGTCAAAGTTATATCCTTTGAATCCGTTGAAAAGTCGAAGTCAAGCCTTTATGCCCTTGTCGACTTAAACCTTGGGACAACAAACAAGAGACTTTTGTGAGCAGGATTTGTGCGAAAGGCTTAAGATGCTTAAGATCCTTACAGGTGGCTAAAGGATCGTAAAGGACTTTTGCATAAATGTTGCAGGTAAAAGTGGGCGTGCAACGTGCAACATGCACCACACACACCAACGCATTGTGTCTGGGTTTTTTTTCCCTTGGCACATACACTCAAGGGTTAAACCCCGAACGAATTTTGATGGTGATGGTGATGGTGATGGTGATGCTGTTATAAATACGGATATAGATATGCATAGGCATATAGTGTTAACTGTTTTATTTCGATTTTTGTACTTACCCGTATGGGTGCGTTTATGTATCTTGAGATTCTCACTACGGGCAAACACCTTGCCGCAACCGGGATGGGGGCAGGCGAAGGGCTTTTCGCCGGTATGAACACGTATGTGATTAACCAGTTTATATTTGGCCTTGAAGGGACGTCCGTTACGTGAGCATCCTACCCAGAAACAGGCATGTGTTGTACATTCTGGTCCGCCCACATGCTCCACGGTCAGATGTGTGACAATTTCGTGCATGGAGTGAAAGATCTTGTTGCAAGTTTTGCGGCCCGATTGTTGTTGCGATTGCACCAGACCCGGCTGATCGGGATCTATCCATAGGCATTGCATCTCCTGCTTAACACTCGATGTTGACGACGTTGGCTGATGTCTCATGTAGCGCAGAAAAGCACCTGCACCAGCAGGATGCATTGCGGACATGGCGTGATGAGGATGATGGGCATGAGCATGAGCGGCAGCAGCATGATGATGTGCCGCATGAACAGCCGACGGAAAATTACTATGATGATGATGTTGGGCATATGGATGTGTTGCATAATCCGCTGCCATACGCATCGGATGCTGATGATGATGATGACTGTGAAACGGATGTTGACCAAAACCGCTGCTCAATTCGGCGGCAGCTGATGGTGCCGGAAAACTTGGAAATAGCATCGAATCGGCTGTGGCAGCTGTAGGTGCTGTAGCTGCCGCCGCTGCAGCTGCACCAGCATAATCGCTAGCATCACCACGTCGCCCCAGTAGAAAATCTCGCGAGGCATAACTATTAAAATGACCGTAACCGGAATTTTGATATGCCGCCGCTGCCAACGACGTGGACTCAACGCTGCCCTCCAATTGTTGAAGCTGTTGCTGCTGTTGTTGCTGCTGCTGTTGCTGCTGCTGTTGTTGCTGCTGCTGTTGCTGCTGCTGTTGCTGTTGCTGCTGTAGTTGCTGTTGCTGTGGTTGCTGGTGCATATCAAGTTGCTGATTGTTGTTGCTGTTGTTATTGTTGTTATTATTGTTGCTGGCCGTTGTATTTGGCGACATGCGCAGCCCATAGCTAGCCAAATGATGCTGCGCGGGCTCAATGAATGCGTTCATCATCATTTTGGCTACGTAAAGTTTGATTTAAGCTCAAGTTTTGTAAGCAACAAAATGCACTAAACACTGAACTAAATAATCATCACAACACTCAAGACACAATCTAGTCGCACTAAGCTAACTCTCGATTTTTGTTTTATTATGTATTTTTTTTCTTCGCCTTAGCTTAGTGTATTTTAATAAGTAAATTTTGTTATTTGTTATTTATAAACGCGCGCGCGTGATATTTGTTGTTTTTTTTTTTAAATTATTATTCTTTTTTTTTTGGTATTCAAAACTCGCGCATTGGCAAGACGCGAAACACACCGGGGAGCGTCTAAACGTCACAAGATTCGCAGCAGGACTGAATTGTAACGCAATGTTCAGAGTTCCATCGCGAACTGATTTTCAGTGTGCGCGCACATTGGGCTGTTCCCAAACCAGTATACGCGCACACACACACCCAGTATACATGCGCTCACACACAGGCACAAGGTCTGGTCATGTATATTCAACCACCAATCGAAGGCGTGTCTAAACACACCATTTGACAGAGCAGATCAGAGTATTAGGCAGAGAGCACGCGCATGAGCGAGCAATAGAGTGAGCGTATCATTTGTGGTGAGTTTTGTTACAGCCAAGACAACAGCAGGTGAGTTTTCCGTTCATCTGCAAAGTTTCCTTCAGAAAACAAACTTTGGCCATTTAATAATAAAAGCAATTTAATAATTCTTGTGTCATTTGTTTATTGCATATTAAATTACTAATTATAAGTATTAATTAATTATGCCAAGCAAATTATTTTTTATATTACTTAGCGAATATTTATTTATGTTACATTTTCTTTTACATTTGCACAAAAACATATGTTAAGATTCAATTCAAATTTGTAAAAATTAACAGAAAGGATCGTCCAGCTGTTAAACTTTCAGAGAGCTCTGTTAATTAACAGCAACACTTTTGTCGCATCCACTCTCTTTGGACAATGGGCGAGAGTGAGAGATCAGTATATACTGAGAGCATTTACTGTGGTGAGTTACAATGAGTCTTAGCAAGTGCGAGTGTAACGCACATACAAAATGGCTGCTTCCTCTGTTCAATTCCATGCGTTCGAGCAGTACCAATAGCTATACCAGTTTAAGTGGAATCTAATTGGAATGTCACTGAATATTGCCATTGCAGTCTGGCACATGTATGCATATATACTAACCACACTAACCGGTTTATCTAACAAATTAACACCCACAAAGCACGTGGGTGGACTAGCGGGAGAGTGGCGCTTGGGGCGTGTCACGACATGCGCCTAACACACACAGTTTGCCATTGGTCGCAAAGTCAACAGCCAATTGAAAGCTTAATTGTATGCAGTTATCCAAGTGAATCTTTAAGTTTTGAGGCTTGCAGTTTTGCGTTTTGCACTAATTGCACCGTTGAATACGTTGAATGCTTATTTATTATAATCATGTTTTGTTGTTCTTGCATTGGCAGCCATTTTGTATTTTGTGGCATTCATTTTTAGCATTTGTGGCGCCACATCATTTTGGCTGAAAGTGCGTTAATGCTATTTATTTTATTGATTTTAATGATTTTAGCCACATTGCTGAACTCGAACATTTGTTTATTTAATTGGAAATGAAAAACGTTTTTCTCCGTTGCGTAATGAAGACATAAATTTTCATTAGACGTAGACGTTTCGGATCTGTTGTTTCATTAATTTATGGAATTTTAAATAAGCCAAAATCTATGATCATGACCAGACAAATTTTTGTGTGCTGCCAATTGATGGGGCACACATTTCTAATCATTTTTTTACCACTTCTTTTTTCCTTTTTTCTTTTTTGCTTGGCCAAGTGGTTCAACTAATTGGTTGCTCCATAATGATGCCCATTGTTAGCGATTACTTAATTGAATATATTTCTACACTTTTTCATTCACTGAAGGCCTCGGCCATACATACATACATATGTACATATGTATATTAATTGGTCAGAACTATAAACATGTTTAAAATATTTTCAATAACCATGAAATTTGATGAGCTCTCGATATTGGCAAATCGAAAATTGGATTAACGTATAAAACCGTTGAATTTACAACCGTGAATTAGATACAGTTGTCAAATTTTGAAAATTAAAGCAAAATTTTTATTAAAAAAAAAACCAATATGGATATTTGAATAATTTAATTATTGAATTTTTCGATGTTGTTTATTTGTTGTTAGTTTGTATATTTTTTATATATTATTTTGAAATCTTTTTATTATTATTTCTATAATCATTTTAATATTTTTCTAAAATATTTCTACAGTATTTTTTCTATAATAATTTTATTATTATTTCTATAATAAATTCATCAGTTCCTTGTTTGCAACTTGTGGCAACGTGCGGCAATTAAAAGTCGCACAAATTGTGACATTAAATGTCATTGGGCCATCAAAAACGTTTGCCAAACGATGCCACTATTAAAATGTCAAAACAAACAGCGCCGAGATCCGTTGCCCATTTTAAGCTTTGCAGCAGATAACCATAAATAATAAAAAATAAAAATAAAAAAATGGAATTGCAATAGTCTCAGCCCAAGTTGGTGCCCAACCCGTGGCGCATCAAGCGGCAGTTGTCATTTCAAATGAAGCCATTGCTCCACATCAACCACATGGCAGGAGTGCAGAAGTTGGCAAGGGCAGAACGGAAGGGAGGCACTGTACAGTACGCGGTAGCTTTCGCCACATGACATGAGAGATGATGTTGGCTGCTGATGCGCCGAGTAACACAGCAGCAGCAGCAGCAGCAGTAACAGTAGCTATGCGGCCAAGTAGATTTCTAGCACATGGCGAACGGTTCGCATAAATAATGCAGTCGAAGAGGCCACTTGAAAAATACTAAATAAAAAAACTGTACATGTGTAATGGAAAGTGGTAAATGTAAAAATTGAAAACTGCAATAAACTTGCTAGAGAATTTTTCAAAAAACAAACTAAAAAAAACAAAATGAAGAAAATAGAAATGTGAAAAATGTAAATAAACATTGGGAAAAAAAATCATGGCACAGCATGGCTGTGCCTCTTCCCCCAAAATGACAGGGACAGACAGATAAATAAATTGAAAAACAATAATAATTGAAAAAATATACATACGTATTTACAACTTTTTTCTGTTTTATAATAACAAAACATTTAAAATTGCACAGCAACATTATCAGAAATATGCCAATTTTATAATTGGGCGTATGACACGCCTTTATTTGTTTGTCTGTCTGAACGGCTCCGTCCACATAGTTGTGGACACGAGTCAACCAATCGACCCGGGGACGCCTTTGGCACATGCCGCGATCACCAGCGGTGCACGGGTTTGCGCCTGGGGTTTAGACTTGAGTGTCGTACTCAAACAACGGTACAGGGAATACCGAGTATGCCAAACACCAAGCAGCATACAACGAGTGTGTGCTTCATAATTTTGCTGATAGCGTGGGAGTATTTTCTTCAGCATTCTTTTGAGCTCTGCTTGCCTTAAAAAGAAACACACACACACAGACGGAGAGAGAGAGAGAGTGAAAAGAAAGTGGAAATCTACGCAATGGCTTAAGGAAAAGTAAAGCAAGTTATTCAGAAAAATATTGGAAAGCGCAACTAATCATAGGTTTTAATTATATATAAATAAATAATTATAGAAAATCATTTGCAGCATTATTTAGTAAAAGTTGAACAATTAAAGTTGTACAAATGAAAAATGAAGAAAATGAAGAAAAATAAAGAAAATAAAAAATAATAATTTTTGTATTAATGTAAAAACAAAATGAATAAATTATAAATGTCTACAATTTTATTATTTTATTGTTTTTATATGTTTATTTTCATTTAATTTTGGCATTTAATTTTGCAAGCAATTTTTGAGTTCAATTTGAATTATTGCGCAACTTTTTGTCAGTCCATTCAATTATAATGCTCACGCCTCCCGCCTACCGCTTCATGCTTAGGTAAATATTGCGACACAGGCAAATCGACAGGTAAATCGCATAATGTTAACAAATATTTGGCAAACAATTGCGAAAGCGGCAAGTGAAAAATAAAAAGAAATTCGCAACGAATGGAAAACAGAAAAACGTTTGTTTCGTGGTGTCCACTAAGCTGGGCGTGATGCGGCATACAGAGGATCGGGGTCTGGATGCGAGTGCGGGTACGGGTAAATACAGCTTAAAAAGTCAATTTTTTTATGACCATATCATTTTCCGGCATACCGGAACTTGGCAGGCCAAAAGACAGACACACACACACAAATACATGTGTGTACACAGAGAAGAAATAAAGTAGAGGAACAGGAAAAACATTTGGAAAATTATGCACATCATAAAATTTTGCAGCGTTTTTCCTGGGAGGGAAAAGTTTTTGTTATTGTTTTTGTCGTTTCGAGCGAATCATAAAAAACTGTGTCAATGTGTGTCTGTGTATATGTGTATTCTATGTGACAGGATGCAAAAGTAAACGAAGAAGAAGAAGCAAAGCGACTTGACAAGGTCGTGCCAACCATAAATATTTACATGTCATAAAATATCAAGGTGATCCCTCTATATATATATATATATATATATATCCTAAATATCCTTTTTCCGCAATGCATTTTCCATTGAATGCCAACACGAACAGGACCTTGAAAGTTTATGATGCCCAGGTAAAGAAGTACAACAAAGTATCGAAAATATGAGAGAGAGAGAGAGAGAGAGAAAGACAGAGCTAGATTTAGGCTCAAAGTCAAGACGTTGGCCAAGTCAGTCAACTTGGCAATACGGTGCGAACACAGTAATTTATGATCTGTTAGCTTGAATTGTAACCGTATTCTCGTCTTCATATATACTATACATACATACTATATATCTCTATCTGTTAGTTTAACTGTGACTGTGGCATTATCCTATGCACTTTTCACCAAACATTTTCCGCACTGCTTGTAAATTATGTCTACAACGTTGACGTTCACAGTCCAAGTCAAGTTGTTTCTGTGGGCGTATTATGTTATATTCTACCTGCATCAGGTAGAGCTCCCTTTCTCTCTCTCTCGCTCTGTTTGGGCATTTGTTTGGGCGTTACAAGTAACCATCTAAACTAGCCTTTAACTCTTTTGTTGAGCCAATTATGTTGACCACTTCGGGTTAAATGTAAACCTCTTTTGCTCTTAGACTTCTGCTAATCCTTAATTTTAGCTGCTATTTACATGACTTTTTACAATCGATTTTTCATGTGGACTTTTGCGGATCGGGTTAAGGTTAACGTTAAGGTTGAAGATATGAGTGCTCCCAACAAAAATGTAAAGGAAATATAATTTGGCTTTTGTGTTTTTACCAGAATTGGACTATATATAATAGTAATAAAAAACGAAGCTGAACTAACAAAAATTCTATGTTTATTTTTATATACGTCAATATATTTGAGGACAATATTTTTATAATTTTAATGGCAAGGGCCATACAAATATATTTATATATTATATGTATTAATTATTGCCAGAATTTTGTAACGCCCATAAAGAAGTTTTGAAGTATCGCACCGATTTCATATCTGCATGGATATAAACATATATATACATATATTTATTATTTTTCATCTTTAACATTTCATTATAATAGAAATATAAATTTTTTTAAAATTAAAAATAAAACAGTCGATCCCGGAATATGCAATATTAGTGCGACAAAAATTCTAGCTTCAAAAATGATATATTACATCTTATATCGTTCTATAACTATCTGAATCATACAACTCTGCACCTCAATTTCCCCTATATAAGACGTTATAAAGAATATAAATATTTTTTTTATTCAATATATTGCTAAGCAATAGTTTATTAAATATATATATTTTCATATATTATGTTTTAAATTATTTAAAATTCGTTACATTTCAACAAATTTGTTTTATAATTTTTTTCTTAATTTGTAAAGAATATTTTTCATATTTTGGATTTTTTCATTGCACTTGGTGAAATTTAGATTTATGTTAAAATGTTGTGAATGTAGATAATATTTTTTTTAATTTATTGTTTTTCTTTTCCTTACAATTTTTTTTTATTTTTATTTTTTGTGGTTGCTGCTCGCTCTGTTTAATTAATCGTTAATTATGGCCATGCAACAAGCGCTCAAACCACACCTCTGTCTCACAGTGGCAGCCCCCACTCACCACAGGCGTTAAGCATAAAGCAACAGTTTCAGCCCCTCCCATTGCAATGCTATCTCCTCCTACTCCTGCTGTGTCTAGTACATGTACACAGAAGCGTTAATTAAATTTCTGCAAGACTTTGGAATACTATGAGCTTGAGTTTGGGCTTGGGTTTGGATTCGGTTTTAGGTTCGGATTCGGGTTCGGGTTCGGGTTCGGACTCGGGTTTGAGTTAGTCTTTTGCCTTGGCGCAAAAATGCAGCGAACAGAGCAGTAAATAAATACTCATTTAATTTATGGTTTTCATTTTTATGGCTACAACTTTGGGGCCATCATCAGCATCAACAGCAAGAAGAAAGAGAGAGAGAGCGAGATAGAAAGAGAAAGGGGCTCATATACTGACTGAGAGAGAGAAAATGTAAAGATAGAGAGAGGTAGTCAGAAAGTCAGACAATTTAGTAGTTTGGCAAAGCGTGGATGGAAATTTAATAACTTTGTTTATGCGCACACTAAATCATAACTAATGAGCGCGACTTTGGGAAAGGCATGGGGATGGGTATGGTAAGTGATGCTAGAAAGGGAGGGCGAAAAGCATGGCAAACGAGTATGTGGACAATCAGCAGCTGCATCTGGCAAAACTAACCTCAATGACAAACAAAACTATTTGATTTACGCCCGAGATAGAAAAGAGACAATGAATGAGCGAAAGAGAAAGACTTATTGGGCTCAGACTCTAAGGGTCAAACAACAAAGCAACAAGCCACAAATTTGAATTGAACACCTACAAGGATACGGGGAATGGACACGGTGACAAACATGAATCCGAGGACATCTCTTAACATTTGAAAAAGTTGAGTACCCAACGGGACCACCAACTGTGGTCGCACTGAAGGCAAATTGCAATCACGCCACGGGTGAACGAAACCAGGAAGCGCCTTGATCTGTCCAAAAACAAATCCTGAATAAAATTTGAGGATAACAAAAACTAAACGAATCCCAACAAAATTGAATTGAAATTTTACACAAATTGTGCGGCATACTCATTTATGACAAATCTGAAAATGATATGGGATGAGCCTGGTGGCAGGGGAGTCACGTGCCATGGGTCAGTCCAATATCCACGTTGACAGCGGAACTTATGCGAAATAAAAGATATTCTAGTATTTATATTATAAAACAAATAATATATTTTTTTAAGTTTAACAATTTTAAAAAATTATAACAATTTTGGAAGGTTTACAATAAATTAAATTTCAATTAAACGATGATTAAATTGCTTAATTTTCGTTAAATCACCTTTGTCGTTTCATCATAAATTTTTATTTATTTATTATTTAAATATTTTATAATCATATTTAGTATTGTCGTTTCATCATAAATTTTTATTATAGTTTTATTTATTTATTTATTATTTAAATATTTTAAAATCATATTTAGTATTATTGTCATTTAGTCTAACTTCCCCCTTAACGATAAATGTAAGGTATCTGCAAAGTTTGCACCTGACAGCCAATCAATGCGCTTCAAAATTATCTGTCAGACATTTTAAATTTGTATTTCCGGCGGAAAACTTGCACTGCAACTTTCAAGTTGTCTTCAATTTCTCATCATATCACATAATATCATATAGTATCATATCATATCGCATTATATCTAGTCATATTAGAACAAATATTAAAAGTTTTCGCTGTCGGCAGCATAGACAAAGTTATCTCAAGAAAGGCATCTTAGTTATATAAAATTATGACCAAAAAATGTATTTTTTCTTTCTTCTTGTCTTGTATTTTGGGTATAGCCCACGAAAATAGAAAATGTCAAAGGGAAAATGTTGTATGAAGAACATTTACATATTAAATAATAGAGTTCATATGATAAATGTGATGCTCGATTAATAATTGTTAACTAAGCCAAGTTGATAAAGATCTAGGAAAGAACACAGAACTTATCATAGAGGGGCCGCAAGAGAAGAACCTTAGCGTGCAGTATTGGCGTCACAGACTCGCCTAATAAAATTGTTAGACAGATAAACGATATGATGATATTCTCAAGCATTAAGTTCCATATCTCTGGAGGCTCGAGCCTAGAAACATAATTTGTAATCAATAAAATGAAATTAAATTCATCGACTGCAGTCAAAGCTGCAGATGCGCGCTTTAAGATAGCGGCTAAAAAGGTATCCATAGAAGGAACCGCATAAGCATACACATACGCAGATAGAGAACTCGATACTATACCCCTAGAATATCAATATGAGGCCAAACCAATGTATGGTCAATGCCCAAAGCAACCACAAAACGGCGGCAAGTGTAAACACGTGGAAATTGTTGACAACGTTCGAGCCAAAACGACAAAGAACTAAAAAGGTTTCGGGACTTATCAAAAAAATGGTCTCTCGGGGCGTTTATCCTGCCGCACTCACAGTGGGAGACTGTCTCTCTCTCTCTTACTCTTTCTCTAGCGTACACAATCACTCTCTCCATGTCTTACAGGCTGTCTCACAAATCTCAGCTAATTAAGTTTTAACGGCACTTGCTAAATATGCGACCTGTTTTGTTTTCTCTCTCTTTCTCTCGTTCTTCCCTCTCTCCCTTTCTCATAGGTCAATCTTCTGGTATTTGTTTTTCGTTGGGCGTGTGCAGAAATTGAAAAAATGTTTGTTTGCTTTTAAAATGGGATTAAATTGATTTCCCGCTACTCAACAAGTTTTCCACAGGTAGTTTATCCTCTAATTTTAATACTCTTTCCCGGTGTCATGAGCTCAGCACAATTTGTTTTGGCAGCTGTCCATTGAATGATGATGGCAAGTTGAGAGTTCGAATACAGATTAAAATGTTCCGCCTAATGATTCTGTTAGTCTACGGAGAAAACGGTTGGACATCACATTCAGATATTCAAAGGACGAACATCTTTGAAAAAAATATTTTTGAAAAAGACAGAAACATTAATTTAAAAATTTGATTTAAACAATTTTAAGATTTTTCTCAGATAATGAATTTTGTATTTTAAAGAAACGTTATAATATATACACTAACAATATTAAATAATCTTTAAAATATTAAATTAATCAGACTTACATTGACATTCAAATATTTTACTATTTGTCAATTTTTTTTTTTTTTGTAAAGTATATTCTATAACAGCAAAAAAGGAAAAACTACATAAGACATGTTAAAAATCTTAATAACAGTACTTCCAATATTGATTTCCATTTGTCCACTTCATGGAGTTATCTTTCGCCTAACACCGAATACTCAGAGATGCCTCAAGGAAGATATTCAAGCAAATCAATTGTTAATTGGAGAATATCAAGTAACTGAAGTTAATGGTCAAATTGTTGACTATATAGCACGTGATAGTAAACGCCAAATACTTGCACAAAAGCAAAATATAACCAAGGGTAAATTTAGTTTTACATCTGAACTCCACGAGACATATGAAATATGCTTTATATCAAAAATGCCACCATATCAAAAAGCATTAGCCCAGGATATCAAATTTGATACGAAAAAAGGTGTTGAAACAAAGACTTACGATAGTATTGGTAGTGCATCAAAGATGAAACCATTTGAAGTTGATTTGAGACGCCTTGAAGATATTTCCGAAGGAATTGTCGAGGATTTTCTTATATTACGTAAAAGACAAGAACAACTGCATGACACACATGTGAAAACAAACAATCGAGTCTTATTATATAGTATCTTTGGCATGTTCACTTTGTGCGGATTGGCAACATGGCAAGTTCTTTATCTTCGCAGATACTTCAAAACTAAAAAAATAATTGAATAAATTTTTTTTGTTTGTGTGTGTGTGTGTGTGTGTTTGTGTGTGTTAAAAACATTTCTCAACTAATTGCACAATAAAATATTTATTATGATATAGTATTTATATTCAAGAGTATATCTACAGTCTTTAAAATACACTTAAAATTTTTAATATTTATTTTTTAATGCAATTAAAGAACATATTCAAAATTAACAAGAAATAATCTTTAATAATAATATTTTATTTTTAGTATTATATATTACATTATATATTACAATACTCCAATTTAACTATTCATTCTAACGGTTTTATTCGCTGATGCTAATGATCTGAATAAGAATTTATGTTAAGTTTATGTTAAATCAAACATATACATTTTTTTTTTCTTACTGTTTGTTTTATATTTTGATTTTCCTCTTACGGGATTAACAAAATGTGTTTAAATCTTAAAAATACTATAATATTCTAACAGTTTCTTAAACTGTATTTATGTTAGGCGGTCCTAATAATTATCGCTGGATGGGACGGTCGTTACGACGAAGGCGGGAACGGCTGCATACTAACGTTAGTGCTCTAGCGAGGTGTTTTGGATGGGTCGACATGTAGTACTTTTCCATGTGTTGTGCTATTTCATCTCGGACCGGAAGTATGTTCAAGTCTCTCTGAATGTTTTCAGTCCGAACGTACCACGGTGCCCCGGTGATAGTCCTCAGGACCTTTTCTTGGGCTCTTTGCACGATCTCTACGTTGCTGTTGCTGGCGCTCCCCATAACTGAGAGCCATAAGTCCAGGTTGGTTTCAGAACGGAGTTGTAGAGTAGGACCTTGTAATCCAGACTAAGGGGAGAGCGGGAGTTTATAAGCCAGTGCAGACTGTTTGCCTTCAGGGTTCGTTTAGCTTCAATGTGCGTGCGCCAGGTAAGCCGTCTGTCGAGATGTACGCCGAGATACGTTACTTCATCTGATTGAGTGAGCACGGTGTTGTTTAGTGTAAGGTTGGGACAATTTCGTCTATTTAAGGTAAAAGTTACATGTTTACATTTTTGCTCATTTACTTTTATACGCCAGTCTGAGAGCCATTTCTCTACTGCGTCTAGATGGGTCGCATCTAGATGCAATATACATATATATATATATAGTTATAAAGCGAAGAGTTGTCAATGTAACTGAAGTTATGCCAGGTATGAAATACTTGAAACAAAAGTGTTGGAAAGCCACTTGAAGACTTAAGAACTAAAGAAGTTAACAAAATAAAAAAAAGAGCCTAACGACTTCCACTTGAACACTTTTCAATGAAAATCAAGACATTCACAACTGTGCAGCGGAATGCGCATTTGTAACTGAACGAAAAGCCTAACAAGCTTCCAAGTCGACCCTAAATAATTATATGTTTGGCACAGGAATCTTAAACCTAACGGCAAATAATGCAACTAAAAAGGCAGGAAGTTGTCAAATGGCATATACGAAAGGATATGCGATGCTATATAAGCTATACTATACTATATTACATACGTATGCATGTTGTATGTTCAAGAGCGTGAGAAACTTTACGTTGAGGGCTGCTTTGTTGGTTCTGGCGGGCTTTTTGCAAAGTCAAATGAAGTCAAAGCGACAGAGAAAATAATTACACACCTCCTCCCGCTGCACCGCCCCGTTTTCATTTATAGAAGTAGGAGTTTGGATTCAGATTCGAATTCGCATTCATATTCGTATTCGTATTCGAATCCTTGTTCGGGCGCCCATTAAATGCGTTTACAGCCAATTGTCCAACTTCCGGTAATATCAGATTTCGTAAAGTCAAGTAAAATGTCAGCATCAGCATAGGCATCGGCATCGGCATCAACATCTTGACTTGCGTGCAGCACCGCGTAGTACTACCCTGGACCTTGACGCCTTTTTTCTTTGCTCCGAATTGACGCGACTTTGCAACGGTAATTGTTCAGTGAGACGACACGCCCCGCATAGGGGCTGATTCTGAAGGGTCGCTTTAAGGCGTTGCATTGCGTTGTCGCTCTATTGTTGTATATTCTTATATCGAACAATCATCTCGACCTTGTTCTTTGCACTAATGAGGGTCCTTTAAAAGGTCCTTCTGCCATTGACACATCTTGCGACGTCGTCTTTGCTTTTTGTATTTCAGCAAATATTTTCAGCCGAAAACTTAAGGCAACATTTTCGAGCATTTTTCAAAGCGCATAAATATTTATGCAATGAAGTAAGAAATTTTAAAGTTTCCTTTCTTCTTCTATCCCTCCAACAGGAAGCATAAGTAGGGGGTTGCACTATATGGCAGAAATTGATGATTTTTGCATTTTGTTTGACAATTTTTCGAAGTATTTATTTTTAGTATGGAGGGTACGAGTAGGGTCAAAAAAATAATAAAAATAAGGAGTGAAGTCTTCAAAAACTAAAATGATAAGCGAATTTTAAATACTTTTAATTTCAGGTATTAAAAATATTGATTACCATAAATAGAACTAAAATCGGAGCCAAAAGCAAAAAAGTTGAATTTATTTATTCAATTGAAGAATTTTATTATATTATAAGGATATAAAAAATATATACTTAATAATGGGATATTTATTAATATGGATATATATGCATAAGTTAACATTATTATAATTACATTGATACTGTTACGGATACATCTCTTCAAATTATATCTTCATAATATTTCATAAAATTTTCCATTAATAGCAATTCTCATCGACTTAGGAAAAGCACATAAATTAATAATAAAATCATATATGATGATTATTCCCACTATTATTACAGCCTACTTAATACAATTTAATTGCCCCAACCACAAAGACCGCAAGTAATGGTAGGCGTGCCCATGGGCGAAGGCGTACAAATGCTATTAGTGCTGAGAGCATATGGTACTCGAATGATTTTTATTGTTTTTATTGTATAGTATGTTGTGTTGGGCAGGAAGGAAGCTTAGCAATGATGCCAGGATGCAAGGAAGGAAGCTGCCCGACTGAAAAACCCCAAAACCTAAGGGTATAAAGGCCACCCACTTAAGTGTGAACAACGGCAACAAAAACATCAACAACTGGAATAGGAACAACGACAACAATTTATACATATATCGAAATCCACCCCCGAATTGACATTGATACTCCCCCAAAATTTAAGGCATTGAGTAAAGCCGCAGGGGAGCAGTAAACGATAAAAACGGCAACAGCAACAAGAATGTCAAGAACAACAACAACAACAAAAAAGGACAACAAATACCGAAGGACTACAACGAACCGAAGAGCATACGCCAGTTGGAGGCGTTGGCTTCTGCCCCACAACGCAATTGGTTCGCGCATCGTTTGCTCCTGCTGCACAGAAGGACACCCCACGAGGACTGCTTCCCTTTACTCACTCTGACTCAGCAACAACAATATCAATAGCAACAGCATCAACATTAGCATCAACATCATTATCATTATAATCATCATCATCATCATCATCGTCATTATCATCATCGTTATCATTATTATTGGCGGCATGTAAGCTCGTGCTACTCTGCCATCCTTGCCAATGCTTAATTCAATCAAATCAATTTCACCATCGTCGTATTCATTCTGTACGCCAGTGCGTCATCCTGATCCCGCATGCTCCACGGGAAATTTAATTACCACCGGGGCATGGTTTGTTGTCTATCAGGATATGCGATGTGCTCTTTTTAAAATCCAATAAAGTGTCGCACAATTAAGTGACAACGATATCCAGCCGCGTATCGAATCATTCTTTAGACCTCGCCTGCATATCCTTTTCGACCGTCACTGTTCACTTGCCGAGGTGGCAAATTTCTCCAAATTATATAGAACTCAATTAGTTTTAATGTTGTATTAATCATAGACAATTAAGAATTAATTAAAGGGTCGAAACATCGTATTGATTTCAAAATAAATGTTTCTTTTTATGATAACAAAACAAAATAATTTTTGGTCGAATTTACTAACTATCTAAAACTTATTTTATGATTTAAAGTAGAAAAAAAACGGAACGCTCAGCATTTGAATCAGAATATTATAATAAATATCTTCCATGCTTATCATCCGATCTACACCAAATTTTCACAGATCGGCACTGACATATATACTTTATTGCATCTGCCTCCGCTCCTTTAGGGCGTTACAAACATTTGCTGGTATCACAACTTGTTTGACTACCAAGTATAAAAATTAACAAAATATTTTTCTGCATCCAATTTTTCAACTCTAACGATTACAAATTTCTTTTGCACCTGAAAAAAAGGGAAGAACAAAATTGAATTTAATTACAACAAATATTAAACGCTGAAACGCCTAACGCTTAAAAAAGATAAATAATAATAAAAAAAACAAACGGAATAGAAACAACAATAAGAGATAAAATAAAGAAAATAAAGAAAATAACAAAAACAGGTGTTTTCCAATTCACACAATTCTCGATAAATATTATGTTTGTCCGGCAACAAAAACAAACATTTTTCAAATGTGCAGCACAGGCACGAGTATGAGTGTTTGTTCAAAGGGAGAGAGAATTGAGAAGAAACGCTGCGGTCTGCGTATGCTTGGACTGATGTCTGTTAATTAATTTGGCTAAAAAGGCAAACAGGCAATAGCCAACAGCCAACAGGCAAGAGCTAACAGTCAGAAGGCAGAAGATAGAAGGCTAAGAGTCAGGTGAAGGATCATTTCTGTCCCTTTGTTCACTAAAAAAAAAATGGCAGGCAATATTTTAAACTTAATTAATCAATCGTGCGATCCGTAAGCTGTTCGTCCCGCTCCAAGTCTCATGATTGATGTTGAACTTGAGCTGAAGCTAAAGACTGAAGGCTGAAGTCTGAAGACTGAGAGACAAAATAAATACTGAACAACGCACAGAGGCATGCTGAAGCATGTCCATACTTGTTGTGTCTTGTATCATAATTGAAAGCGTTAAACAGGGCGGACAGACGCCAAGTGTTTAGTAGCTTTATTAGCTCCCTTCAACTTTGAAACGATATCAATTAGAGAGTTTCTTCTTTTCTTCCCCTACTTCTCTCTCACTCTCTCTTTCTCTATCTATCTGTTATCGCGCTCAAGTCTATAATTAAAGCTAACAGCTACCCATATTTACCAAGCCTAAACGCTGACAAGATAAGGCGACAAATTACCTGTGTGAATGGTTCCGGTCTTTCATGGGATCTTGACGTGCGCGCGCATGCGCCATACGTTCGTCTGTCCTTTCGATGCGTACGTACGTGTCTTGTACGCTTGTTTGTAATGTGACACCTTCGTGTGAAAATTTATAGCCCCCGACGGGGACAAGTTGTGGGCTATAAATAAATTAAATATGCTTGTACTATACAATACTACTTTATGCCCACATACCGAAGATGACATACCACAATGTGACTCTAACAGATACGATAGTGTATGGCAAATTGTGCTAATTCATCATAACAAAAAATGCACTCACACTGTTCAAATTTTAAAGAATACCCACGCATATACTAGCTGTGTATGATCCGAAGATACCCTGGATTATACATAGGTGGCATAAAAAAAATTGTACAAATAATCATTTGATATTAGTGGTAAAATTTGACTAGAGAAATAATAATTTCGAAAATAAAATTTAATTTTAAGCTGAATTTCATACAAAGCTTTTAATATTTCCTATTTAATCCTTGCAGAAGTCTATGCTACATTTGGTTACCAGCGACTAATGAATACTGTGTACAAAAATAAACAATCTAATAGACAACCCGTCGTCATTGACGTATTACAAGACGTCATGCAAGCCTTGTGCGTTACCAAGGGATAATACACTTCTATACTTATGCCATATCTATGTAAATAAAAACAACCTGACAGAGAGAAAGAGATAGACAGTGAGACAGATAAAAGAAACTCGAAAGTAAGACTTATGCAGCGTAGCGAATTTGTAGAATCAAAACAATATGTTGAAGCCAGTAGTAAATAGATGGATGGAGGATATTAAGTGTCCCACAGGCCAAGCAGGAAAGCTGATGACAAATTGAGCGGCTTTTGTGGAGCGTCTAAAGCCAGCAGATTTTCTTTAACATATTTACTATACTTGTCTCTCTCACTCCCTTTGCGTATTTTAAATTGGTCGCGCAGACCACTTGAACTCAGTCGGAATCATAGCACTTAACCCAATGAGAAGCCTATTATGAATTATGAAAGTGTAGCAAATCATAGCCGAAAAGATTTAGCTTTACATATACACTGCACATATACTGCAATGCAATAAAACAAGAGAAATTCAAAGAAGACTAAGAAAATGAGAAAAAAAAGAAAACTATTTTTTATAATAGCTTAAAACAACACAAAGATTTTTAGAAAGTTAATTAAACTATTAAAAAACTAAAAGTAAACATGATTCCAGAAATTTTAAAAAATAATGAACAACCAAAACTCAGATTAATAACTACAAAAAAATATATATATATTATATATATGTATATATGACAACTAATATACCCTATCATATAAAAATGTAGAGTATTCTGCACTTCATTTAACTTATCATAATCAACAAATTTCAACTTAATTTTTGCGCATTTTGCGGTTTTACTTGCATATATGACACTTATGTACATCCATACTACATCGTATATTACCCCCAACAACAACAACAATGGCAACAACATAAACAACAGCAATAGCAACAAAACAACAATATAAACAATCAACAAAAAAAGGCCACCCTCATTTTGACTAATTTATTTGATTTTGTTTTTTACTGAATATGTGAGGAGAGCAAATTGTCATGTCTCATATCTCATATCTCATATCTCATGGCTACTTTTGTTTAATCAAAAGCAATTGTTCATTTCAAGTTGTTATTTATTCATTTACATTTGTACATATACCCTATACAATTAATTGCGACGAGGTAGCTAAAGTATAGCTAAAAAAAAAAAATGGAATAAGAAAATTGACAGAATCAACTAATTTCTTAAATAGTTTTACATTAAGTAGCGAAAAATCAATTAAAATTTTTAAAAATGATTACAGGATATTTGTTGAGTCGAGCACAGTGAGTGTTATTGCCTGCTTTCTGATTGTTTTTTGGTTTTGCAAACATTGATTGCTTTATTTGCAATTTTGTTTGATTTTGTTCTTGTGGTTCTTGTGGTTACTTTGTTAAGGGAAAATGAGTTTTACCAGAGATACGAAAAATAGATACCAAAATAATATGAACATTTTCTAATAACATGCATTTTCCTATTGATTTTTCATGTAATTTTTTTTTTGTAGCTGTAGTCAGTGTACACTTCATTAATATTGTCACAGTCTGTAAAAGTTCAATTAATAATAGAGAAATACACAAAAAATAAAAATAAAATATTAATTGAAAATCTGAAAATGTAACTAATTTAGTGAACCATAACACTTAAGCTGGCTAAAGACATGACAAAAACTGAATACAAAGAGACAGCAAGGGAGACAGCAAAAGAGACAAGAAAATAATTATGATTAAAGCGATTAAGATATAAACGAATAATGAATGCGCTACAGATACATAATATAAAACATGTTAATACATATTATGAAATCAAATATTTAATTAAAATTAAAATATTTAAAAATAAATACAATAAAAAATTTATCGACATTACATGAGTTTTGTATAATTATAAAAATGATTTTATTAATATTTTTTCACTGCTTATAAAACCCAACAACAAGTAGAGCATTCGAAAGGCTAAGAAAAAAATATAAAACACGAGAGCAGAACGAGAAAGAAAGAGACAAAAATAAGAAACGTTGTCATTAATTTACGCATAAAATTTTATAATTTATGACAATGCGAGGTGTAGCTGGAGCGCCAGCGTACGTTAACCACGAATAAAAAAAAAATGGTCAGAAAATAAAGTCGATTTTGTGAACGCTGCAAATGAGAGTATCAGACTCCAACTTCAACTTCAGCAACAGCAACAGCAACAGTTTCAATTCTGGCTTTGGGTTTAACAGATTCTCTTGAGACGTGAACGCGCAGTGTGCAGAGCGCGGCGTTTTATAATTATGTCTACGCATAAAAATCACATAAATTTGTGCATAAATGCACCAAGAACAACAACAACAACAACGACAGCAACAGCGACAACAATAATAAGAAGAACAACAACAACAGCAACAGCAACGAGCCCTACATAATAAATGATGGCGCTTAAAATTTTCAACATCTCTTTGGGGACAAAACGATCAACGTTTGAAGCGGCCAACAAAAAAAGCGTACACACACACTCAAAATAACTTCAAAAAACTAAAATATATAAACCTGATCAAATGCTGCTCTTACTCTATACTCTTACTGTCTACACTGAAAGAAATTGAATATAAATCTATTTCTAAGTAATTGCAATTCTTAATCTTACTTCATAATAAGAAAACGCAATTATTTTTGACTTGCTGAAGATTTCATAACCTTAGAGACTTAAAAAAAAAAACTTTTCATACAAAGTGTCATTTGTCCACGAATAATTCCTAAGGAAGCTAAGTAGAACATAGTGGTCCACTTAATTGCAATTAGATTTCGACTCTACTGTTTATCTGGTATATAGTATATAGTTTGTGGGGTGTGCGACGCTTTCCTTGGGGGCGTTACAAATAGAAGGGCAAAATTACTACTAAAATAAAATAATAATAATAATATCCACTGCAAGGGGATAAAGAAGAATTCCTTTTATTTTTGGTAAACTTTTGCAACTGTACTCAATTTTTTCTCACTGTGTATTGTCATCATCGTCTTATGAATGAATAAATGCATTTTTTTTTTGTTAGATTTGGTTTTCGTTAATGCAACTTTTGGCCATATAAAAAGTGGCCCGTCGCGTCTTGCGCTTAAATCTTTTTCTGCGTCATTAATAAAAATCGAAAATATTTGTTGGAATATTTTGTTATTTTTTTTGGGTTTTTTTTTTTTGGAAAAACGGGGGGTGTTTGTATTATTTATGATTGTATTTCGATTTAAAAACTACAGGCGCCATATAGCGCCGACTCTTGTTCTTCAGCTTCTTTATAACAACCATGCAAACATTATGATCTTAAGTCAGTCAAATGATTTTAATGATGATGCTCATAATGATAATAATCTTCGCCAAAAACACATCTTTAGATTCTTATTCTCATGTAATGCTGCAAGATAGATGAGGCTAAACTGGGAGAGCAGCCACAGTTGGTGGTCCTCATACTTAGCTCTAATAGTGTTTCCATATAGTATATCATAAATATTTTGAATACATAAAACTCAATATTATATTATGTGTGGGCTGATGTTGTACTTTAATAGTCACCTGAAGCAAAATTAAATTAAGTTTTTAAAAATCATTAAAATTGACTAGCAAGGTTTAGTTTGAGTGATTATTAAACTTTTCCTATATAATACATAAGCTTAAATTAAAAAAAAATATATATATATATAAACTATTGATCGATATTCATTAAGAAACATATGTACTTTATTTTATGTATGCTAGCTATATTTATCTTAAGTTTATAGTATTCTCTCAACGTATATTCTTCAAAATGGAAGTTTTTGATGTGGCAACTTGCGCGCCACCCAAAGTGCAGCAGTTGCTCGATTCTCACGCAGAGTCCGAATGATGATGATTCATTTGTTGGCCAAGTGCAACGTTTTTTCTTATTTTTTTTGTTTTTTTTTTGGTTGTTGTTATTTTGTTTGTCCTTTATTTCTGTTTTTTTTTTGTGTGTGTTCTTCTTCTGTGTTTTTTATTACTTGTATCATGCGCCCCGAAAACTCCACTCAGTTTTGACATTTATATTTATTTCAACGTGCGCCAGTCTGAAGTTCTCAATGCGTTTTGAGTTATAACCGATGGACACGCAAAAGTTGGCCAAAACGAAACGAAAACCTCTTCATGTTTTGAAGTAAGCGTTGTGTGGCAATGCATTGGGTATATGTACATCGTAGATGTGCTTAAGGTTCATGTTATTCTTGTTTCTCCTGCTTGTTGTTGCTGTTGTTGTTGTTACTGTTATTGCTGATGTGAATAAGGACGGGAAGAAGTGTGCCCTTTGGCATTTCTCTTACCGTGGAATGCAATCGCAAATAAAATAAAATTAATAATATCACACATAGTTATACTTCTTTTTTTTTTTGTATTATAATTTTTATTGTTTATTTGTGCCTTCTATTCTCTGTCTCTGTCACACTTCCTCATTGTACGAACGTCTTTTGTAAGTTTTCTTACATGAAAAATTGAACAGCCGAATGATAAATAATGTTAGCCAAAGTAAGAGGACGAAGACAAAAATAGTACACCGTCTGACAAAGTAGCCATAAAGAGAATCAACTAATACAAAATATTAACAGAAAATGAAAGAAAGAAGTATGCGAGAATTAGAACAAATTTTTTAGAAGTATTTTTATACATATTTTTAATTTATTATTAAATATAGAAAACTATGATGTCAAATTTTTGCATGCCTTCAGATTAAAATTAAATTAAATTAATTAAATTTAATGAATTGATAAAAGATAAAAAAAAACATTGCGTGCTAATTAGATGCAAGTTTTTTTTTTCATGTAAGTACGACAGCTGCTCTGGTGTTGCAAATTATCAAATATATTGTATTTAAAATGTAATAAAAAACGACTTTTGGCCAAATGCAATAGGTTTGTAGACTCTGCTCGCATTGAAGGAAATCTCAGCATGTGATCGGCGGAAATGGAAATGGTGAAACAGCGAAATTTCACGCCTTCTTTAACAGCATTTATTAAAAGAGTATTACACACGCACACACCCAAAAACATACGCAGTGACAGCAAAGCGATGCGTAGCTTGTACGCATAGGAACCAGGCTTTTTTGGCTCAGGGTCTCTCTCGAGCGCATGGTAACTAACGGTGGCCCTTGCTACGCCCAAAAAGTGAAGAGTCAAATCAAAGCAATGGCTGCCCACCCGTGGCGCCTTACGGTCGGTCAGCGGCGGGACCTAACTTGACATCTGTGATACTATTTTTCTGCAACCAACAAACAAGCAGTAAGCCAACAACAACAACAACAACAACAGACCAACAGCAACAACCGTAATAATAGTTGCCAAAAGCAATTAGACAAACTAATAAAGGGAAACGCATAGAAAGCCGCACGCATACAAACGCATAACATAGCATTGGAGAGTGAGAGACAGACAGAGAACCCAACGAGCCAACGAGAGTGAAGGTATTGAGCGCGATAGTGGTGAGAGTGAGAGAGATGTAGGCTCAATGCCAAACCCCCAATGGCGTTTGCTGAAAACCAGCGCTGCAGGCACGAGTGCACAAACGAAGCAGAATGAGAGAACGAGTGCGAAACAGTACAAAGAGAGCGAGTGCAGCAACAGCAACAGCAATAGCAGAAGCAGCAGCAGCTCTCGTTATAGTTGTTGCTTTTCTGCGTTTATTTCTTCATTTACCTGGGGCGAGGCTTCGGAAAAAAAGTCAAGCTCTAACATTCGTTCGTTAAGCGAAAAAGTGTTGCTTTGTACATATACACATATTGTACATACATATATTATACATACATTTATTGTATATACATTTCATCATTTAGACTTCATTGAGGTGCGCAGACGCGACCCTAGTCCAAAGTTCAATGAATGAATGTAATTGCGTTTAGAAGTGCGTATACTTAAGTTTTTTTGTTACTTGCTCTCTCATTTGCTGTTTCTCTCCCTCTCTCTCTCTCTCTCTCTCTCTCTCTCTCCCCCCTTCTCTTTAGCACTCACACGCTTATGCTTTTGTTGTCGATCAATTGTTGGCTTTTGCCGTTAGAAAAATATGTTTTCAAAGCAAAGTCATGGTCGATCACAATAGCAATAGACACGCACAGTAAAAAGTACTTCACACATAGACACACTCACGCTCGCACATATGTATTACACAAATACATATACCATAAATTCTTTTAGACCTTTCTAATGCTCAAAAATTAGTTTTCTCAAGTGGATTTACTTATATATAGTAGAATTTTGTTGATATGCTTGACTTGGTAAAGAAGTGTGTGTAAAGAGTTTCAAATAAATAGAAATTAGCGGGGGGCATTGAATACGTCCAGATAACTGGAATAGATTTAATATACAACTAATACGAGTTCGTGACGTAATAAAGGAGGCTTAGAGAACGGAAACTTTTCTGATTCATAGTTAATACTAAATAACTAGAGTTTTAATTTCTTTAAATTGAAGTGCAGAGTTTTAGACAAATTTTGATTAGATAATTCTTTTACTTAGAAAAATTCATAGTTTTTACTAAAAAATAACTAAATTATTATTATTATTATTATTATTATTAAAATAACTAAATTATTTACTAAATTATCTGGGGCTTAAATATTGATATGTAATAATTTTTATATAAACCCCGCATCTACAATTTCTTTAGAGCTTAAAAAAATTATAAAACAAATAAAATTCAGTATTTGACCGCCCTGAAAACATTCGTCCAGGGAAAAATAAACAATCATATACATAAATAAATAAATATATATACATATATACATATATATAATAAAGAATAAAATTCATATTTGCGAAGAGAAACATAAAAAATATTTTACTTGTTCTAAAATTAATATTAATATTAATAAAAATAAGCTCCAACAATCACCTTGGACACACCCATAACAAGCTATAATAATTTTTTTTTAATTAAATGCATCAAAGCGAGACCTAAAACAGAAAAAAAAAACAAAGGTACAAACAACTGAGACAAGGTGACAAAAAACAAGGTGGAGCTGGGCGCTAAAGGGTTAAGAAAGGGAGCTAAAGTAGAAGAGAGAAAGGAATACGTGTACTGAGTGAGAGTGAGAGGGAAAGAAACTGAGAACTGAAGCCAAAATGAGTTGCAAACAAATTACGCCACAGAAATGAGCTCCAGCGGTGACAAATTACAAGGAAACAAAGCGGACGATGAGAAATGATGACAAACGCAGCGCAACGGTAAAATGACAACAGTAATGAGACGGATAGACAGTAAGATGAAAATGGAAATGGAGAGAGGAAGAGTAAGAGTAAGAGAGACAAAAAGGCAGCAACAGCAAACAGCAAACAGCAATGCGGGCTTGGCAGAGCAAACCACAGTAAAAAGGGCTGCACTTTGTTTGTTCCATGCTGTGTCCTGCTTGGGGTCACTTCGTGGAACTTGGCAAACTTTGATTGCATAATAATGTATGGAAAGAAACAGCTGCTTTTATCAAACAATTTATGTTTCGGTTCTATTCCATATATACTAGACCGCCCCATCCTCACTTCCGTTTTGCATTGTTGTTTTAGCACCTTGGCACGCGTTCTTCCTTAGCCAGATATTATTGGCCACTTTTGCCCTTATGGCTGCCAACTGTTTTCGTTTCCGTTTGCAGCGTTCACTGTAGACCAGGCCATGGCCTATTCATTTGTACTTGACCTATGCAGTACGCCCAGAACGCCCGAACGCCAGCCCACCCCCGCTGATTCTGCATCATTCACTCATCTCTCATATCTGTTCTCTGCTCTATCTACTATGTTCTCGTTTCACAGTGCCTCATGCCGCGCTTTTCATTTCGTTCCTTTGACGATGTCTTTCGTGTTGAGCCTTTTCGTTTTAGTTATTGGGTATTACGTTTGGATTTACATCTGTTTGCATTTTGCACTCTCTATGTCTCTCTGTCTGCTTGAGTCTATTCGAGTAGAGTCCTTTGATATTCACAATTTACACAAATGGGCGATTTGTTTTCCACATTTATTTGCTTGTTATTTTACTTTTCTGGTACATTTTCATTACAATTCTCGGGGTTTTACGCATTTTCGCCATTGTTCGACAAAGTCATTCCGGCGTGTTAACTCTATTAGCAGATGGCTTTGGCTTTTCGTAATGGAATACTGAAATGCAGCGGAACCATGAAAGTAGATAAAAATTATTGTTTACTCTCAACAGGAAGAATATATCTTATTATATGTATATATGTATATTAATCTTATATATTATTTCAATAGAAATTTAGTATTGTTAATACTAGTTACGAATAACTAAACTTTCTATGAATTTATATTTAATTTAGAGAAATATAGTTAAGAATATTCACAAATAATGAAGAAATATTAAATAAATAAAATTCTATCAAATGCTTTAATCTAATTTTCAAATCTTAGTAGTTACGTAATTATTCAAACGTCCAAGCAAAAATTCCATCTTCAATAAGCAATAAATTCTCATAAAATATTAAAGTGATAATTACCTAAGAGCTCGCTTACCCCGCCCCACTTCTCAACCCTCACAGAATATTCAATTTGCCGACACCCTTCTTGGTGATTACGCAATATAAGGAATAACTCCTTATACTTCTGATACATCTAGATCATTTCATTTTTTCCAATATAACATTTTTAAATTCTAAACCAAGTTTTTTTTATTTAATGGCGTTTTTGTTTATTAACAATTTCAAAGGCTTTCATTCAATGACCCCAAGCGTTCTTCTTAGAAATATTGACCTATTTGACATATGACAGTTGATAAACTTTTGTGGTTATTTATACTCGTAATCGTGCTCATATTTGCAGTGCAAACTTCCTTTGGCAGGCAATGAGCTGCAACTAATGCTTTACATCACAATACAAAAAAAATCAAAATTGTTCCTCTATTTGTTTTGTATGTTTTTTTAGTCGTTGTTTTTCGTGTTTTTCGCACTCTTGATTGAATCCCAAAAGTCCTCTTAAAATCCTCTAACAAAAATGAATGCAAACAAACAAAAGCGCAGCAGTACCCAGTACGCAGTAGTTTACAAATCAGAAGAGAGACGAACAGAAAGCAGAAGTTACGGAGAGGTTTACCTCTTGTTGTTCATGTTGTTGTAGGATTTGTGTTGTACTATATTGAAATATTGAGTATTATGCGTATGGAGAGAACAATAGTTTTAGTATAAAGTCAAAATCGGACGACAAAATTGACGGTTGACGTTTTCATCGTCAAATGCGGCACATGAGGAACATGCGGCACTCACTGTAAGTGAACAATTGGCCTGGCCCACCACAAGGCCTGTGGCTTTAGTTATCCACTACACTAACTGAGAGTAATTTGACTATAGAGAAAAAGATCTACATATTTCAATATGTTAGGGATATCCGTCTATAAAAACTTAATATATCTTTAAGATACAAACGTACAATGAATGTCAATAACATTCTATCTAATTCGAATATACATTTTTTTTTTAATATACATTGATTTTATATTCTATTTACATATATGGTATATATATATGTATATACTTTCCGAGCTTAAGAGTATTTTAATTTCGACCCTCAATATGTTGCTCCCGCTTTTTTTTTACTCTTTTTGATTTGCATTTCCGCTTCGTTAACCGCAGAAATCAACTAAATAAGTTGGAATAAGGTCTGTGGTTTCCAGCTATATTAAATTTGTGTCGGTTGATTTCATTTTTATTTTCTTTGTCTCTCTCTCTCTCTCTCAATATTGTATTTGTATAATTTAGCGCGTAAAAGTACCACAAAGAAAAAAGAGGCGTAACTTTTTTGGCTAAACGCAAATTGCGCAGTTCAATTGCAAACGGAATTCAGTTTGTCTTTTTAACGGCTTGTAAATTATATTTTATTTTTTTTCAAAACTTACTTTTCAACTTTTACCCCTTTTACTTCGTAATTTTTCAAATTACGAAAAACTCATTAGCGTTAATTTTGTTTGTTTATTTTCCAAACTTTTTTCTGTTATTTATGGCTTGGCGTTTGCAACACCCGCAGCACAAGCGTTTTAATACCCTGATCCCCTCCTCAATCATCCTTTCCCTTAGATCATTAATGTGCTAAGAAACGAGCATGAATCTCATATTTTCTGTTCATATAAATATTTCATTCATTATTTGGTTTTGGAATTGCTTTAATACTCATTTAATCTAAAAGTGAGCTTTCTATAACTTCATTTCTCATTCATTCTTTAATTATTTTGCTTTTATCAGGTTTTTGAAAGGCATTAATGCCTAAGGCTTATAATTTATAAGGCTTATTCGATTCTACTTAGGTTTAGTAAAAAAAAAAAAAAAAACAATTAATAATTAATAATTAACCATAAAAGCCAGAAGAATAAAAATAAATTAAAATTGTACTTCGACATTAAATGAAATTTATTCAGATTAAGAATATAAAATTACTATTATATACTAGCTGAAATATATTTATTACAATTTGAATTCATTTCAAGGTTTCCAAATAGAGAAAAAAGGCTGCATGACATTGAGGACAAAGTGCGACACCCAAAATGACAGACTCGCCAACTTATTAATTTAACTTCAACGAAAGTAGTGAAAAGAAAATGCCAAGAACTATTAGTTACTGAAACCGTAGAACACCTATTATGCCAGTGTTCGTCATAATCGACATATTTTTAAGTAACTAACAAGTTACTTAATACTCCGACAACACTAAAGGCTCACATAGGTGTATGTTAGAAGTTTATATTATTATCTACATATGTATGTATTTATGTATTTACTTTCTCTACTAGTCTCTACATTAATTATAATATCCAATTATGTTGCTGTATGTTTTTCTTTTCCCTATGGTTATTACCTATGCGCTGTGCAGTTTTTTTTTTAATTGCGGGTATTATTGAGAGACTGTCTTTGGGTCTGGCAGTGGATAATAAAAAATTATGGCCACGATTTGGCGCACTCGAGTAAAATGCGCCACTGACCAGTCAAACTGCATCTACACACAGAGCACAACAAGAACAACCACAAGAAAAAAAAAGACGCCAAAACCAAAACAAAGCGAATATAACAACTAAAATAATTATGAAACTTAAGTATGTCAAAGTTAAATACACTTTAACAGATTTTCTCATATGACTTGTACATGAATTGCGATAATTTTGAAATGCATTTAAATAAATATAAATTAAACTAAAAAAAAAATAAATATTAACAATAAATATAATTTATGATATTATAACAAAATAAAATAGTAAAAAACAATTATAAAAAATTATGCTAAAATTAAAAAAAAAATTAATTGAATTTGCTTTGAAGAAAAAATGTATAAAATTAAATATATAAAAAAAATATAATAAGAAAATAAATATAGAATAAATATAGAAATTAAAAAAAAAAAAATTGATACATTAATGCTCAAAATTATAATATTCGGGATTAATACAATGACATATCGCGTCATAGTTCAAACGGCAGGGAATCCTCTGATCAATTTTCTACACAGCAAGACGCCATTTTTTTGGACCCCTTTGCATGAATTTCTTTGCATTGCATACCCTTTCTGTTTAGTGGTATTAGAAATTACTATTGCATTATGTAACAAATGTATTGAAATTATGAAATAAATACAAATTAATATACATTTTTAATATATATAATTCATAATTTTTATGTATAATATCCAATATATTTTAATTATAATAATTGTTTATATTTTTTGTTGAAATTTGTATTGCTTTTTCTAATTATTTATTTATTGTATTAATCCCGAATATTATAATTTTGAGCATTAATGTATCAATTTTTTTTTTTTAATTTCTATATTTATTCTATATTTATTTTCTTATTATATTTTTTTTATATATTTAATTTTATACATTTTTTCTTCAAAGCAAATTCAATTAATTTTTTTTTTAATTTTAGCATAATTTTTTATAATTGTTTTTTACTATTTTATTTTGTTATAATATCATAAATTATATTTATTGTTAATATTTATTTTTTTTTTAGTTTAATTTATATTTATTTAAATGCATTTCAAAATTATCGCAATTCATGTACAAGTCATATGAGAAAATCTGTTAAAGTGTATTTAACTTTGACATACTTAAGTTTCATAATTATTTTAGTTGTTATATTCGCTTTGTTTTGGTTTTGGCGTCTTTTTTTTTCTTGTGGTTGTTCTTGTTGTGCTCTGTGTGTAGATGCAGTTTGACTGGTCAGTGGCGCATTTTACTCGAGTGCGCCAAATCGTGGCCATAATTTTTTATTATCCACTGCCAGACCCAAAGACAGTCTCAGGTCTCCTTCTTCTGCCTGATTCTCTTTAGACTCTTTTTTTCAAGCGCTTTAGTCAATTTTTGTTTGGCTTCTGTTGGTTAGTTTCGGTTAATATATCAGGGAAAGGAGTGCAATTCTCTTATCTGCCACTTTTTCCTTCCTTTCTTCTTCTCTTCTTTTACTAGCTTTGCCTGCTTCGGCAGCTCAGTTGTGTAGCCATAAAAATAATTAATTGGCTTTTATGTGGCAGGAGCCGTTGAAATTTCGCTTTTCGCTTATCGCAAATATTTTACAATGGCGTCTTCCTTTTCTTTTTCTTTTTTTTTTGCCATTTAATTATTATTATTAATTATCAACATCGGCAGCATCGCAGCAGCAGAAGTAGCAAACGCGGCAGCAGCAGCAGCAACAGCAGTGTTTGTTGTTGCATCTGTTTTGCGCTCGAAACTCATTTTAGATTTGGCGGCCATTTTGTATTTTCAAATTCATTTCATTCGCTCTGTCGAATGGAAAATTAACCCATTGTTGCTTGGGGCACTTAATTGGTTTTATGGTTATTTGTATTTTTATTCAAATTGTAACTAGATCAAATCAAATAATAAAACACGATTTTTTTAATACATTTCATTGTTATTTTTAATATGGTAAATTTAAAATATATAAAATATAAATCGATTTTAATAAAAATAAAATAATATTAAAATTATTATGTTTTGTTTTACAATTTTTTTTTATATGTTTGTTAAACTATCTACATATTATGTATAATTGTATATTATTGTATTAAGTTTCTTATTTTGTAGATATAATATTTAAATTTTAATGGAAATAAAATTTCAATTTCTATGTCTATGTTTTATTAACTAAATCTTTGTTCTGTATTTTTCTATTTTCTGTACATGTTTATTTTAAAATATTACAGAATGATAATGAAAACAAAAACCCTTCTGTGGCTGTAATTTCTGTTTTCTTCTTCTTCTTCCTTGGTTGCTCTTCTGCTATATTTAGCTTCATTTATATATATGTTCGTACACAGCTTTTTCATTAATTAATGCGAGGAAAACTGTAGCACAGTGTGAAACATTTTTCACTGTTTTTGTTGTAGAAAATGCATCGCATAAACTATGTGAAAAATAATGTAGAAGTAAATTGTTGTAAGAAACAAGGACAGCGATAGAATTATAAAGATAATGATAGAGAAAGTCATAATCGACAGTGTGTGTTTGAGAGAGAAAAAGAAGGCAAATAATGTTATGTTAATGAATGGTCATAATTAAATAAAAAGTCAATAATACCCGCAATTAAAAAAAAAACTGCACAGCGCATAGGTAATAACCATAGGGAAAAGAAAAACATACAGCAACATAATTGGATATTATAATTAATGTAGAGACTAGTAGAGAAAGTAAATACATAAATACATACATATGTAGATAATAATATAAACTTCTAACATACACCTATGTGAGCCTTTAGTGTTGTCGGAGTATTAAGTAACTTGTTAGTTACTTAAAAATATGTCGATTATGACGAACACTGGCATAATAGGTGTTCTACGGTTTCAGTAACTAATAGTTCTTGGCATTTTCTTTTCACTACTTTCGTTGAAGTTAAATTAATAAGTTGGCGAGTCTGTCATTTTGGGTGTCGCACTTTGTCCTCAATGTCATGCAGCCTTTTTTCTCTATTTGGAAACCTTGAAATGAATTCAAATTGTAATAAATATATTTCAGCTAGTATATAATAGTAATTTTATATTCTTAATCTGAATAAATTTCATTTAATGTCGAAGTACAATTTTAATTTATTTTTATTCTTCTGGCTTTTATGGTTAATTATTAATTATTAATTGTTTTTTTTTTTTTTTTTTTTACTAAACCTAAGTAGAATCGAATAAGCCTTATAAATTATAAGCCTTAGGCATTAATGCCTTTCAAAAACCTGATAAAAGCAAAATAATTAAAGAATGAATGAGAAATGAAGTTATAGAAAGCTCACTTTTAGATTAAATGAGTATTAAAGCAATTCCAAAACCAAATAATGAATGAAATATTTATATGAACAGAAAATATGAGATTCATGCTCGTTTCTTAGCACATTAATGATCTAAGGGAAAGGATGATTGAGGAGGGGATCAGGGTATTAAAACGCTTGTGCTGCGGGTGTTGCAAACGCCAAGCCATAAATAACAGAAAAAAGTTTGGAAAATAAACAAACAAAATTAACGCTAATGAGTTTTTCGTAATTTGAAAAATTACGAAGTAAAAGGGGTAAAAGTTGAAAAGTAAGTTTTGAAAAAAAATAAAATATAATTTACAAGCCGTTAAAAAGACAAACTGAATTCCGTTTGCAATTGAACTGCGCAATTTGCGTTTAGCCAAAAAAGTTACGCCTCTTTTTTCTTTGTGGTACTTTTACGCGCTAAATTATACAAATACAATATTGAGAGAGAGAGAGAGAGACAAAGAAAATAAAAATGAAATCAACCGACACAAATTTAATATAGCTGGAAACCACAGACCTTATTCCAACTTATTTAGTTGATTTCTGCGGTTAACGAAGCGGAAATGCAAATCAAAAAGAGTAAAAAAAAAGCGGGAGCAACATATTGAGGGTCGAAATTAAAATACTCTTAAGCTCGGAAAGTATATACATATATATATACCATATATGTAAATAGAATATAAAATCAATGTATATTAAAAAAAAATGTATATTCGAATTAGATAGAATGTTATTGACATTCATTGTACGTTTGTATCTTAAAGATATATTAAGTTTTTATAGACGGATATCCCTAACATATTGAAATATGTAGATCTTTTTCTCTATAGTCAAATTACTCTCAGTTAGTGTAGTGGATAACTAAAGCCACAGGCCTTGTGGTGGGCCAGGCCAATTGTTCACTTACAGTGAGTGCCGCATGTTCCTCATGTGCCGCATTTGACGATGAAAACGTCAACCGTCAATTTTGTCGTCCGATTTTGACTTTATACTAAAACTATTGTTCTCTCCATACGCATAATACTCAATATTTCAATATAGTACAACACAAATCCTACAACAACATGAACAACAAGAGGTAAACCTCTCCGTAACTTCTGCTTTCTGTTCGTCTCTCTTCTGATTTGTAAACTACTGCGTACTGGGTACTGCTGCGCTTTTGTTTGTTTGCATTCATTTTTGTTAGAGGATTTTAAGAGGACTTTTGGGATTCAATCAAGAGTGCGAAAAACACGAAAAACAACGACTAAAAAAACATACAAAACAAATAGAGGAACAATTTTGATTTTTTTTGTATTGTGATGTAAAGCATTAGTTGCAGCTCATTGCCTGCCAAAGGAAGTTTGCACTGCAAATATGAGCACGATTACGAGTATAAATAACCACAAAAGTTTATCAACTGTCATATGTCAAATAGGTCAATATTTCTAAGAAGAACGCTTGGGGTCATTGAATGAAAGCCTTTGAAATTGTTAATAAACAAAAACGCCATTAAATAAAAAAAACTTGGTTTAGAATTTAAAAATGTTATATTGGAAAAAATGAAATGATCTAGATGTATCAGAAGTATAAGGAGTTATTCCTTATATTGCGTAATCACCAAGAAGGGTGTCGGCAAATTGAATATTCTGTGAGGGTTGAGAAGTGGGGCGGGGTAAGCGAGCTCTTAGGTAATTATCACTTTAATATTTTATGAGAATTTATTGCTTATTGAAGATGGAATTTTTGCTTGGACGTTTGAATAATTACGTAACTACTAAGATTTGAAAATTAGATTAAAGCATTTGATAGAATTTTATTTATTTAATATTTCTTCATTATTTGTGAATATTCTTAACTATATTTCTCTAAATTAAATATAAATTCATAGAAAGTTTAGTTATTCGTAACTAGTATTAACAATACTAAATTTCTATTGAAATAATATATAAGATTAATATACATATATACATATAATAAGATATATTCTTCCTGTTGAGAGTAAACAATAATTTTTATCTACTTTCATGGTTCCGCTGCATTTCAGTATTCCATTACGAAAAGCCAAAGCCATCTGCTAATAGAGTTAACACGCCGGAATGACTTTGTCGAACAATGGCGAAAATGCGTAAAACCCCGAGAATTGTAATGAAAATGTACCAGAAAAGTAAAATAACAAGCAAATAAATGTGGAAAACAAATCGCCCATTTGTGTAAATTGTGAATATCAAAGGACTCTACTCGAATAGACTCAAGCAGACAGAGAGACATAGAGAGTGCAAAATGCAAACAGATGTAAATCCAAACGTAATACCCAATAACTAAAACGAAAAGGCTCAACACGAAAGACATCGTCAAAGGAACGAAATGAAAAGCGCGGCATGAGGCACTGTGAAACGAGAACATAGTAGATAGAGCAGAGAACAGATATGAGAGATGAGTGAATGATGCAGAATCAGCGGGGGTGGGCTGGCGTTCGGGCGTTCTGGGCGTACTGCATAGGTCAAGTACAAATGAATAGGCCATGGCCTGGTCTACAGTGAACGCTGCAAACGGAAACGAAAACAGTTGGCAGCCATAAGGGCAAAAGTGGCCAATAATATCTGGCTAAGGAAGAACGCGTGCCAAGGTGCTAAAACAACAATGCAAAACGGAAGTGAGGATGGGGCGGTCTAGTATATATGGAATAGAACCGAAACATAAATTGTTTGATAAAAGCAGCTGTTTCTTTCCATACATTATTATGCAATCAAAGTTTGCCAAGTTCCACGAAGTGACCCCAAGCAGGACACAGCATGGAACAAACAAAGTGCAGCCCTTTTTACTGTGGTTTGCTCTGCCAAGCCCGCATTGCTGTTTGCTGTTTGCTGTTGCTGCCTTTTTGTCTCTCTTACTCTTACTCTTCCTCTCTCCATTTCCATTTTCATCTTACTGTCTATCCGTCTCATTACTGTTGTCATTTTACCGTTGCGCTGCGTTTGTCATCATTTCTCATCGTCCGCTTTGTTTCCTTGTAATTTGTCACCGCTGGAGCTCATTTCTGTGGCGTAATTTGTTTGCAACTCATTTTGGCTTCAGTTCTCAGTTTCTTTCCCTCTCACTCTCACTCAGTACACGTATTCCTTTCTCTCTTCTACTTTAGCTCCCTTTCTTAACCCTTTAGCGCCCAGCTCCACCTTGTTTTTTGTCACCTTGTCTCAGTTGTTTGTACCTTTGTTTTTTTTTTCTGTTTTAGGTCTCGCTTTGATGCATTTAATTAAAAAAAAATTATTATAGCTTGTTATGGGTGTGTCCAAGGTGATTGTTGGAGCTTATTTTTATTAATATTAATATTAATTTTAGAACAAGTAAAATATTTTTTATGTTTCTCTTCGCAAATATGAATTTTATTCTTTATTATATATATGTATATATGTATATATATTTATTTATTTATGTATATGATTGTTTATTTTTCCCTGGACGAATGTTTTCAGGGCGGTCAAATACTGAATTTTATTTGTTTTATAATTTTTTTAAGCTCTAAAGAAATTGTAGATGCGGGGTTTATATAAAAATTATTACATATCAATATTTAAGCCCCAGATAATTTAGTAAATAATTTAGTTATTTTAATAATAATAATAATAATAATAATAATAATTTAGTTATTTTTTAGTAAAAACTATGAATTTTTCTAAGTAAAAGAATTATCTAATCAAAATTTGTCTAAAACTCTGCACTTCAATTTAAAGAAATTAAAACTCTAGTTATTTAGTATTAACTATGAATCAGAAAAGTTTCCGTTCTCTAAGCCTCCTTTATTACGTCACGAACTCGTATTAGTTGTATATTAAATCTATTCCAGTTATCTGGACGTATTCAATGCCCCCCCGCTAATTTCTATTTATTTGAAACTCTTTACACACACTTCTTTACCAAGTCAAGCATATCAACAAAATTCTACTATATATAAGTAAATCCACTTGAGAAAACTAATTTTTGAGCATTAGAAAGGTCTAAAAGAATTTATGGTATATGTATTTGTGTAATACATATGTGCGAGCGTGAGTGTGTCTATGTGTGAAGTACTTTTTACTGTGCGTGTCTATTGCTATTGTGATCGACCATGACTTTGCTTTGAAAACATATTTTTCTAACGGCAAAAGCCAACAATTGATCGACAACAAAAGCATAAGCGTGTGAGTGCGAAAGAGAAGGGGGGAGAGAGAGAGAGAGAGAGAGAGAGAGAGAGAGAGAGGGAGAGAAACAGCAAATGAGAGAGCAAGTAACAAAAAAACTTAAGTATACGCACTTCTAAACGCAATTACATTCATTCATTGAACTTTGGACTAGGGTCGCGTCTGCGCACCTCAATGAAGTCTAAATGATGAAATGTATATACAATAAATGTATGTATAATATATGTATGTACAATATGTGTATATGTACAAAGCAACACTTTTTCGCTTAACGAACGAATGTTAGAGCTTGACTTTTTTTCCGAAGCCTCGCCCCAGGTAAATGAAGAAATAAACGCAGAAAAGCAACAACTATAACGAGAGCTGCTGCTGCTTCTGCTATTGCTGTTGCTGTTGCTGCACTCGCTCTCTTTGTACTGTTTCGCACTCGTTCTCTCATTCTGCTTCGTTTGTGCACTCGTGCCTGCAGCGCTGGTTTTCAGCAAACGCCATTGGGGGTTTGGCATTGAGCCTACATCTCTCTCACTCTCACCACTATCGCGCTCAATACCTTCACTCTCGTTGGCTCGTTGGGTTCTCTGTCTGTCTCTCACTCTCCAATGCTATGTTATGCGTTTGTATGCGTGCGGCTTTCTATGCGTTTCCCTTTATTAGTTTGTCTAATTGCTTTTGGCAACTATTATTACGCTGTCGCCGTTCATCTTGTTGTTGTTATTGTGTTCTTGGTTTATCAGCGAAAAAAAAAACGAAAAAAAATAATATCACAGATGTCATGTTAGGGCATGTTGAATGCTGACCGTATGGACCCCCGTGGGTTGCCGTTGCTTTGATTTGACTTTTCACTTTTGGGTGTACAAGGGCCACCGTTAGTTACCATGCGCTCGAGAGAGACCCTGAGCCAAAAAAGCCTGGTTCCTATGCGTACAAGGTACGCTTCGCTTTGCTGTCAGTGTGTATGTTTTTGGGTGTGTGCGTGTGTAATACTCTTTTAATAAATGCTGTTAAAGAAGGCGTGAAATTTCGCTGTTTCACCATTTCCATTTCCGCCGATCACATGCTGAGATTTCCTTCAATGCGAGCAGAGTCTACAAACCTATTGCATTTGGCCAAAAGTCGTTTTTTATTACATTTTAAATACAATATATTTGATAATTTGCAACACCAGAGCAGCTGTCGTACTTACATGAAAAAAAAAACTTGCATCTAATTAGCACGCAATGTTTTTTTTTATCTTTTATCAATTCATTAAATTTAATTAATTTAATTTAATTTTAATCTGAAGGCATGCAAAAATTTGACATCATAGTTTTCTATATTTAATAATAAATTAAAAATATGTATAAAAATACTTCTAAAAAATTTGTTCTAATTCTCGCATACTTCTTTCTTTCATTTTCTGTTAATATTTTGTATTAGTTGATTCTCTTTATGGCTACTTTGTCAGACGGTGTACTATTTTTGTCTTCGTCCTCTTACTTTGGCTAACATTATTTATCATTCGGCTGTTCAATTTTTCATGTAAGAAAACTTACAAAAGACGTTCGTACAATGAGGAAGTGTGACAGAGACAGAGAATAGAAGGCACAAATAAACAATAAAAATTATAATACAAAAAAAAAAGAAGTATAACTATGTGTGATATTATTAATTTTATTTTATTTGCGATTGCATTCCACGGTAAGAGAAATGCCAAAGGGCACACTTCTTCCCGTCCTTATTCACATCAGCAATAACAGTAACAACAACAACAGCAACAACAAGCAGGAGAAACAAGAATAACATGAACCTTAAGCACATCTACGATGTACATATACCCAATGCATTGCCACACAACGCTTACTTCAAAACATGAAGAGGTTTTCGTTTCGTTTTGGCCAACTTTTGCGTGTCCATCGGTTATAACTCAAAACGCATTGAGAACTTCAGACTGGCGCACGTTGAAATAAATATAAATGTCAAAACTGAGTGGAGTTTTCGGGGCGCATGATACAAGTAATAAAAAACACAGAAGAAGAACACACACAAAAAAAAAAAAAACAGAAATAAAGGACAAACAAAATAACAACAACCAAAAAAAAAAACAAAAAAAATAAGAAAAAACGTTGCACTTGGCCAACAAATGAATCATCATCATTCGGACTCTGCGTGAGAATCGAGCAACTGCTGCACTTTGGGTGGCGCGCAAGTTGCCACATCAAAAACTTCCATTTTGAAGAATATACGTTGAGAGAATACTATAAACTTAAGATAAATATAGCTAGCATACATAAAATAAAGTACATATGCTTCTTAATGAATATCGATCAACAGTTTATATATATATATATTTTTTTTTAATTTAAGCTTATGTATTATATAGGAAAAGTTTAATAATCACTCAAGCTAAACCTTGCTAGTCAATTTTAATGGTTTTTAAAAACTTAATTTAATTTTGCTTCAGGTGACTATTAAAGTACAACATCAGCCCACACATAATATAATATTGAGTTTTATGTATTCAAAATATTTATGATATACATATATGGAAACACTATTAGAGCTAAGTATGAGGACCACCAACTGTGGCTGCTCTCCCAGTTTAGCCTCATCTATCTTGCAGCATTACATGAGAATAAGAATCTAAAGATGTGTTTTTGGCGAAGATTATTATCATTATGAGCATCATCATTAAAATCATTTGACTGACTTAAGATCATAATGTTTGCATGGTTGTTATAAAGAAGCTGAAGAACAAGAGTCGGCGCTATATGGCGCCTGTAGTTTTTAAATCGAAATACAATCATAAATAATACAAACACCCCCCGTTTTTCCAAAAAAAAAAAACCCAAAAAAAATAACAAAATATTCCAACAAATATTTTCGATTTTTATTAATGACGCAGAAAAAGATTTAAGCGCAAGACGCGACGGGCCACTTTTTATATGGCCAAAAGTTGCATTAACGAAAACCAAATCTAACAAAAAAAAAATGCATTTATTCATTCATAAGACGATGATGACAATACACAGTGAGAAAAAATTGAGTACAGTTGCAAAAGTTTACCAAAAATAAAAGGAATTCTTCTTTATCCCCTTGCAGTGGATATTATTATTATTATTTTATTTTAGTAGTAATTTTGCCCTTCTATTTGTAACGCCCCCAAGGAAAGCGTCGCACACCCCACAAACTATATACTATATAGCAGATAAACAGCAGAGTCGAAATCTAATTGCAATTAAGTGGACCACTATGTTCTACTTAGCTTCCTTAGGAATTATTCGTGGACAAATGACACTTTGTATGAAAAGTTTTTTTTTTTAAGTCTCTAAGGTTATGAAATCTTCAGCAAGTCAAAAATAATTGCGTTTTCTTATTATGAAGTAAGATTAAGAATTGCAATTACTTAGAAATAGATTTATATTCAATTTCTTTCAGTGTAGACAGTAAGAGTATAGAGTAAGAGCAGCATTTGATCAGGTTTATATATTTTAGTTTTTTGAAGTTATTTTGAGTGTGTGTGTACGCTTTTTTTGTTGGCCGCTTCAAACGTTGATCGTTTTGTCCCCAAAGAGATGTTGAAAATTTTAAGCGCCATCATTTATTATGTAGGGCTCGTTGCTGTTGCTGTTGTTGTTGTTCTTCTTATTATTGTTGTCGCTGTTGCTGTCGTTGTTGTTGTTGTTGTTCTTGGTGCATTTATGCACAAATTTATGTGATTTTTATGCGTAGACATAATTATAAAACGCCGCGCTCTGCACACTGCGCGTTCACGTCTCAAGAGAATCTGTTAAACCCAAAGCCAGAATTGAAGCTGTTGCTGTTGCTGAAGTTGAATTTGGAGTCTGATACTCTCATTTGCAGCGTTCACAAAATCGACTTCATTTTCTGACCATTTTTTTTTTATTCGTGGTTAACGTACGCTGGCGCTCCAGCTACACCTCGCATTGTCATAAATTATAAAATTTTATGCGTAAATTAATGACAACGTTTCTTATTTTTGTCTCTTTCTTTCTCGTTCTGCTCTCGTGTTTTATATTTTTTTCTTAGCCTTTCGAATGCTCTACTTGTTGTTGGGTTTTATAAGCAGTGAAAAAATATTAATAAAATCATTTTTATAATTATACAAAACTCATGTAATGTCGATAAATTTTTTATTGTATTTATTTTTAAATATTTTAATTTTAATTAAATATTTGATTTCATAATATGTATTAACATGTTTTATATTATGTATCTGTAGCGCATTCATTATTCGTTTATATCTTAATCGCTTTAATCATAATTATTTTCTTGTCTCTTTTGCTGTCTGCCTTGCTGTCTCTTTGTATTCAGTTTTTGTCATGTCTTTAGCCAGCTTAAGTGTTATGGTTCACTAAATTAGTTACATTTTCAGATTTTCAATTAATATTTTATTTTTATTTTTTGTGTATTTCTCTATTATTAATTGAACTTTTACAGACTGTGACAATATTAATGAAGTGTATACTGACCACAGCTACAAAAAAAAAAATTACATGAAAAATCAATAGGAAAATGCATGTTATTAGAAAATGTTCATATTATTTTGGTATCTATTTTTCGTATCTCTGGTAAAACTCATTTTCCCTTAACAAAGTAACCACAAGAACCACAAGAACAAAATCAAACAAAATTGCAAATAAAGCAATCAATGTTTGCAAAACCAAAAAACAATCAGAAAGCAGGCAATAACACTCACTGTGCTCGACTCAACAAATATCCTGTAATCATTTTTAAAAATTTTAATTGATTTTTCGCTACTTAATGTAAAACTATTTAAGAAATTAGTTGATTCTGTCAATTTTCTTATTCCATTTTTTTTTTTTAGCTATACTTTAGCTACCTCGTCGCAATTAATTGTATAGGGTATATGTACAAATGTAAATGAATAAATAACAACTTGAAATGAACAATTGCTTTTGATTAAACAAAAGTAGCCATGAGATATGAGATATGAGATATGAGACATGACAATTTGCTCTCCTCACATATTCAGTAAAAAACAAAATCAAATAAATTAGTCAAAATGAGGGTGGCCTTTTTTTTGTTGATTGTTTATATTGTTGTTTTGTTGCTATTGCTGTTGTTTATGTTGTTGCCATTGTTGTTGTTGTTGGGGGTAATATACGATGTAGTATGGATGTACATAAGTGTCATATATGCAAGTAAAACCGCAAAATGCGCAAAAATTAAGTTGAAATTTGTTGATTATGATAAGTTAAATGAAGTGCAGAATACTCTACATTTTTATATGATAGGGTATATTAGTTGTCATATATACATATATATAATATATATATATTTTTTTGTAGTTATTAATCTGAGTTTTGGTTGTTCATTATTTTTTAAAATTTCTGGAATCATGTTTACTTTTAGTTTTTTAATAGTTTAATTAACTTTCTAAAAATCTTTGTGTTGTTTTAAGCTATTATAAAAAATAGTTTTCTTTTTTTTCTCATTTTCTTAGTCTTCTTTGAATTTCTCTTGTTTTATTGCATTGCAGTATATGTGCAGTGTATATGTAAAGCTAAATCTTTTCGGCTATGATTTGCTACACTTTCATAATTCATAATAGGCTTCTCATTGGGTTAAGTGCTATGATTCCGACTGAGTTCAAGTGGTCTGCGCGACCAATTTAAAATACGCAAAGGGAGTGAGAGAGACAAGTATAGTAAATATGTTAAAGAAAATCTGCTGGCTTTAGACGCTCCACAAAAGCCGCTCAATTTGTCATCAGCTTTCCTGCTTGGCCTGTGGGACACTTAATATCCTCCATCCATCTATTTACTACTGGCTTCAACATATTGTTTTGATTCTACAAATTCGCTACGCTGCATAAGTCTTACTTTCGAGTTTCTTTTATCTGTCTCACTGTCTATCTCTTTCTCTCTGTCAGGTTGTTTTTATTTACATAGATATGGCATAAGTATAGAAGTGTATTATCCCTTGGTAACGCACAAGGCTTGCATGACGTCTTGTAATACGTCAATGACGACGGGTTGTCTATTAGATTGTTTATTTTTGTACACAGTATTCATTAGTCGCTGGTAACCAAATGTAGCATAGACTTCTGCAAGGATTAAATAGGAAATATTAAAAGCTTTGTATGAAATTCAGCTTAAAATTAAATTTTATTTTCGAAATTATTATTTCTCTAGTCAAATTTTACCACTAATATCAAATGATTATTTGTACAATTTTTTTTATGCCACCTATGT
>JBAMBR010001617.1:0-51136 GCA_037044475.1 Zaprionus obscuricornis
ACAAAGTTAATATACCCATTTTTACTCATTTTCAATATCAATATAAAAATTAATATTAATAAAAATCATTTTGTAAAACAGCTGTCTGCAATTGGATCTGAAAAAAGCTGATTTGGCAGCGCTGATACTGCCAACGTCGCTTTTTTACCACATTACCATTCGCTGCTTCAACCGCAAACAAAAACTTTCTTCGTGTTACTGCCGACTTCGACTGGTAACCAAATATAAAAGCAATGGAACGTTATAACTTATGTTTCTATTACTATTGCCATGCCGAGAAGCACGTTTGTTCTACTACTTTTAGGTTGCCTACACCTAATATTAAGTAGCCCGAAAGCGAATGATACCAGATTTCCACGTTTTAAATCAGCAGTGCCGCCTACGCCACGTTGGGGGGCAAACAAGCAAATGCTGCGGTTACAGAACAGTACGTCAAAATATACACATTTAAATACAAGTCGTACTTCTTAATAAATATTTTTAGCTGTTGCATTTGACTATTGGACAGAGAACAGCGATAGTAACCTATGGGAGCATTGCGGTCTTTTTGAGGGTGACATTATGGTGCATAGTGAATTGCTGCGCAATGGATTGCTAAATGAACAGCACAGGTGGCCAGAAGCTGCCGTGCCATTCTACATTGACCCACAGGACTTCAGTAAGTAACAAATGTAATATATGCAATAAATAAATATGACTGTTAATTCACGATTGTAAGCTAACTGGCACAGCCACCAATCAGACAATGGTCATATTACAAGCATTGAAGGAATATCACGACCGCACTTGTATACGGTTCCGGCCATACGTAGAGGGCGATAAAAACTGGATATTAATTAAAGGCAATTACTCGGGCTGCTGGTCAAGCGTTGGTCGACGCCAAGGCGGACAAATACTTAATCTTAATACGCCCAAATGTGTCTCACACGGCGTTGTGGTTCATGAGCTGCTCCACGTGCTAGGCTTTTATCATCAACAGAGCGCAACGGAGCGTGACGAATATGTGAAGATCAATTGGGAGAATATCTTAGACGGCCATGTGCATAACTTTAACAAATACGCGCGCACTTACATAACTAACTTTGGTGTGGAATATGATTATCAAAGTATTATGCACTACAGCTCCCGAGCATTCAGTAAGAATGGCAAGGCAACTATAGAACCACTAGTAAGTAATACATACTACTATGGGCAAAAAGTAGTAAAACTTTATTTATAATTTGAAAATTCTTTATTTATTGACCCACATCTATTTCGTCCCCCTCAAAATAATTTATTCGTCTTGTACATTTTGTGCGGTACAAATATTTGATAAAGGATAAGTACATTGCTTTGAGTAGCAGAAATAAAAAGAATATAATGAAAATATTGAGAAAAGATTAAATATATATTTAAAATATGAGAAATACTAAACAATACTAAACAAAAAAAAATTAAAATCTACTATATTTAGGATCCAAATACTTCACTAGGGCAGAGACGTGAACTGTCCGATAAAGATGTCTCTAAGCTAAATGAGATGTACGAGGCCGAATGCACCGGAAATTTTTTACTAGGCTTGGATGAATTTGGCAACTATCTAGAAGAACTGATTAGCGAATTTCAAGATCTTTTTGAGTAGACCAAGGTTCTTTTATTCGATAAATACAGTTAATATTAAAAACTAAACAGTTGTTTGTGTAACAAAGAAACTAAATTGACTTAGCTCATACAAGGTTTGAGTAGCTTCAAGACGCATTGACTCATACGTTTGTTGCTCTGCCAACGCCTGCACTGCGCTTTTCAGTTCCGCATTCCAAATAAATTGAAAGCCATGAAGGCTAAATCGGGCTAAAAGTAAAAGTAGTTGACAGGACCGCTGACGCAACAGCTGGTGAGGACTCTGGAGTAAACTGCTAAGTCGTAGACGTGGATTAAATACAATTTTTTCTACTAGCTCCGCATTCTCTGGTAGTTCACGTAGAACGCAGCAAAACAGAGCAAGCATACAACTAGCCAAACGTACTGCGCTGCTGTCATTAAATTCTAAAAAGAAAACCAAATGAAAAATCTTATGCGTCTTTAATGATATCGATATTTTAAGCTATACTTTTCAATGCTTACCATGCGTAAGAAAATTAAGAAACATGTCATTGACTGAAAGTATTGCCATTGCATCGCAGAATTGACTGAGAAATTTTTGTTTGTGATGCACCAAATGACAGACTAGCTCGTATAGACTGCAAGCAGTGCTCAACTCTTCGGGTGTCAATTCGGAAATATTGCGTAACGTACGATTAATGGCGATTCCTGGTATTACTACTGGCAATGAAGAAGTCGAGTCTGTCAGTTGACGATGTGAAAGTAATAACTTGCAGCCATACATAAGATTTGGAACTAGCTTGACATCGATGTAAACGCTGATAATAACTTCTGTCACTAAATGCTGCTCAGCCAAAACAAAGGGCAGTGACAACAATTGAGCAACGCTCTCCAGAACTCGAGGTATAACTTTTGAGTTTCGCAGTGGCGCCACAATGATACTAACTAAATTATGCTGTTTCAATGAATCAAATTCACCGTCCAGTAACTCTTCTTTTGAACGATTCAAGAACGCTAGCCACTCATCGTTCTCAATTGGAGGGCTCTGAGACTCATCGCAGCTGTCCCAGCCCGGCAACAGACAAGGAGTCGAATTGCTTAGAATAGAATGAGAATTACCAAAAATTATTATTTCACTTATTTACAACTTATCATCTCCTTTACAGGCACATGATATAATAATACTATACGGCTTGGATTCAATTATTTACAATAAGCAATTATAAAAAGTATATATGTCAAATTGCTTACCTATTACAGAATTGCTCATCGTTAGTATAATGCATAAATGGTTTCAGTTGTTGAAACTGTTTTTCCTGTAAATGTTGTTGATGTGCAAGCATTTCAACTGTTTTCCGTTGAGACTCAGTATAAACGTTATGGCCCAGACGGAGCGAAAAGTTATCTAAATTTTGACTAAGTTTGCATTTCTCAAGATCCTTGCTACGTGGTTGTTTTATATTGAGAGCATATTTAATCTTGGATTTCATACATTTAGCTACATTTGATGAGGTTATTTCCATTGGAATATTGTCATTAAGACGATTAAGTATCATATTTGAGTTTCCACTGACACAAGCAAGTTTGTGAATGAATAAGCGGCGTTGTACAATTTATTTCACCTGTATTAGTTAAACCACTACAACTGTCATTGCCAGCGGAAGTAGTTTCATGTAGTATCTCTCTGTAGGAAATATCTGCAAATGGTACAGCAACATGTTGAACGTTATCTTCCATATCTGTCTCTTGATGTTCTAAGTCACTAGGAGGTATGGCATTGATACTATCACGAGACGTTATTAAATTTTCATTTTCAACAGTCAATTTGAGTGTTGCCAAAACATCATTTAAATCGGCACCAATATCGCTAACAAAATTAAATATATACATACATTATATAAAGTATTGGAAGGAAATAATTATATACCCGCACCTTGCTTGCTTCGACTTCCTAGTTGTCTTTGCTGGTTGGGGATTTATAAAGGATGAACTTTGCGCTGTCGGAAATTCAGCTATAAAGAGTTTTCCTTCCACGAAAGGATGGCACAACAGTTGCGTCCATGAAATTCGCATACTAGGATCCTTCTCTAGTAGACCCTGCAAAAATGAACGGCACGCGCTGCTTAATGTACTGGGCCATTTAATATCCTCGTGTTTAATCAGTTTCACCAAATGTAATATGGACGTAGCGCAGAATGGCGGTTGTGCCGCTATGCTCTCGTACGCAATGCATCCCAATGACCACATGTCTGCCTGATGGTCGTAGGGCTGTTCGGCAAGCAACTCCGGCGCCATATAAAGGGGAGTTCCTTTTATTGAAGTCAAAACATGTGTCCCCATCGTCATGTTACGTGCCAGACCAAAGTCACATAGCTTTGCATGCATGTTCTTGTCAAGGAGTACATTCTGCGGTTTCAGATCCCGATGGAGTATTCGATGTGAGTGTAAATAATACAACGCTGAAACTAAATGGCAAACAACACGCTGCTGATTTTCAGGCATGGCGCCATTAAAAGATAAATACCGGTGCAAATCCATAAGAGCAAATTCAGTCACCACAAATAAATCAAATTTGGACTCAAATGACTCCACCATTTCAATAACATTCGGATGCTTTAGGCGGGCTTGTATTTCGCATTCTCGACGAAGGTTTTTTAAATCACAATTTGAACGCCCACGCTGAAAGCACATCACTTAGTAATTTATTTTGAATTTATTAATATTAGATTAAATGTACCTTGGATATGACTTTGATGGCTACCACCTTCTGATCAACATGTCTTTGTGCCTTATACACGCAGCCAAATGATCCCTGGCCCACCATACAGTTAACTGTGTAGCGATCCATATACACAAAATATTAAACAAAAATACACTTTATATTATAATTAGGTGAAGGGGAACTGTGGTTTGAGCTATTTAAATACCAAATATTATCACAATAATTAATCGAATTTGTACAGAAGATATCGGAAAAAATTCAACACATGAAAAGTGTGACCGTTATATACTTTTTATATATGCATGTACATCTGTGTATATACAGTGGCTCACAGCTTATTTGGCCCCACTTATATTTTAGATATATGTGAGCATATCTCTTAAATTAAAAATGATTTCGAAAATAAGCAGAATAATTTTTGAATATTTTAGGAATAATAGTGTGCTTTAGATTTAAATCAACAAATTGTTTCATAATTAATCAATATAAAACAAAAATTTTGCTTTTTTGCTTACTCATTAAGAATATTCTAATGTAATAGTATTACATTAAAAAAAAAACAATTGAAAAAAATTAACAAATGACGTTATTTTTGCATGCAAAGTCAAAAAACATTTTTTCATATTGTTAAAGAGTTGCTTAACTGTATATCCATGGTATATTGTTATATTTCATAACATTTCTATTATATAAGAGTATATTATTAAATAGGTAATAATTTACTAATAATAACACATAAGCTAAGACACAGCACCCAAAATTTATTAATTTATCAAAAACTTGTTCAAACAGAAAGTCAATTTTCAACCGATCGTTTGCGTGGTGGCCATATGATATACACTTAACAGCACAAATCTGTATGCACCGAGAAAAAAAATTAAAATCAAATTTCAACCAAATTTTTTTAGTTATTTATATATAGCTTTTAAATAATTTTTTTTTTAACATAACTACATTTTATTCTCATTAAATTTTATTTTTTTAATAATTGCATATATTTTAAATTTAATTTTAAGTTAAACTTTACATCTTCATTTTTGCATCATATTATAAAGATTTACACCATGGAGAACAAAGGCGCAGAAATTTCTATTGTGGAGCGAAAAATCATTTTAAAACTAATTTTAGATGATCTTATAGAGGAATTGGTACCCCAATTGGTCGAGCTTACTGCTCCATCCAAAAAATAATAAATCACTATAATTTTATCGGCAGAATGTTGCCAAAGGCTCAATCTCCCGCCCGCCATTATTAACGGAGCTCGAACAAAGCGCTGTTATAAAGTTTATTCGGCGTAATTCCAGGATGACAGTGCATGAAGAACAGCTCCAAACTCAGGGGATAGTTTTTTCAAAACGGTTTCGGGGGTTACGGTACGCCGTGTCATAAGAAAGTAAGGATACCATTGCAAAGTCGCCAGTAAAAAATCTCTGATTTCCGAAGTCAATAGGCAATAGCGTCTATCTTTTGCAAATAAGTTTATTTTAAAGCCTCAGTCTTCTGGAATCATGGTCTCTTCTCATATGAGAGTAAGTTCTGCATCTTTGGCGTCAAAGAGAAAGTTTTAGTATGGAAGAAAAGAGTAGAAGCGTCCAATAAAAACAAGTAAGAAACCTATAGTCGAGTATTGCTCGACTATATAATTCCCGGTGCCCAAAGAATTAAAAGTGTTACGGTAGCCCTTACAATCGATAAGAAAAGAAGAAGGTAAATCGATTACAGGAAGAAAAGAATGAATGACCAGTAGAAAAATAGGGAAATAGAATTTTCGCCCTGCGACACGCTGAAAAAGGAATATCAACCGTCGGCAAAAGAAAATCAACAACAGTGACAACAACAGCAACAGATGCGATAGCAGCAACAACGGCTGGAGGTACAATCACGACGCAACAGCAGTCGCAGCAACAACAACAGTGGTGGTGTCTGTCTAAATATTTGTGATGTTACGGTAGCCCTTACAATCGATAAGAAAAGTAGGAGGTGAATCGATTTCAGGAAGAAAGGAGGGAGAGGAAAAAAAGGAAAGAAGAGGAGCAGAAAGGAAGGTGATAGAATTTTCATTCTGCGACGCGCAGAAAATTATAATAGATAATATATTATACAGTAACATCAGTGGCAACAACATCAACAGCTGTGATAGCAGCAATAACGGCTGAAGTGGCAACAACAGTGACACCGGCTGTTAAAAACAGGACCGACATCAACAGTCGCAAGCAACAACAACATCGAAAGCAACAACAGCAGTAAGACCAACCACAACACTAGCTTAAGGAACAACCACGACGCAACAGCAGTCGCAGCAACAACAACAACGGTGGTATTAGCAACAACAGCGACCACAATAATACCATTCACGCATTCATTCAACCACTTGCGATACAAGCGTGAGTGCATGTCTGTATAAATTTTCATTGTTTATAAGAGGTTATAATGTTGGTAATAGTATGTTAGGCCAATTTCTGTTAATTAAATGTATTTTTGTAAAGTAACAATAAATTGTTAAGTTATTATTTAGGGTGAGATGAGTGGACGGTGAAAGTGGGTAAAGTCTGGATAGGGTGTCGGTATAAAGTATCAAGCCGACAAATGGTTGCGTGGGCGTCGCAAGATGGAAAAACATCTGTCCATCTAATCCTTGCCAGTGTATTGTCCGTATAGGTGTTGTGAGAAACAAGTCTGAGTATGAATCCATAATATAAATATTTTGTTAACCGACCCGCCAAATATCGAGGTCTTACACACCCTGGGTATAGCCGATAGCTAGCCGGCAATCGATACTTGGTTGTGACTGACAACTCGGTTCATTACAAAAGTTGGATTATGATTCGATTTTGACCGATTCGTGCATAATTGTAAATTCTAAGTGTTCCAAAATTGCTAATTAGGTCATTAATTAATTATTATGATACGCACTCGTCAAGTTTACGTTAATTATATTATATACATTATATATTTATTTAGCTAGTGCTGCGCACTCGCCAATTTAAGTTAATTTTACTATATAAATTTATACATTTTTAAGTTAATTCCAACATATATATATTTTTATTAACATTAATACATTTCCGTAAAATAATTAAGAATTATAAATTTTATTATATTTACTTATATTGTGATTTTAAAAAAATAAAAAATCGCTTCAAGAATCGAACCGTGGATCACTACCACGCAAGTTCAACCCTCTAACAACTGAGCCACGCTGTTACAAGTCTGATAAAGAAAAAACACTAAAATATTGTTGCCGTGTGTGGTGTTACAACACCATGCAAAATAACACTTAGGACGCTTGACTTGTACAATTATGTTGACATTTATCCGAATTCGGTCAAAATCGGATCATAATCCTGGAAGTTATGCAACTATCAATTCTTTTATTATATAATCGAACATACTCGACTATAGCTTGTTTTTTTTTTTTTTTAATCAGTTATAATTCAACGTATCTATATAAGCATTTTGGTAATCAATTTAATGTAAAGAGTCAAAAAATCGGGCCTTAAAACGTTAATTTTGGTACCAGCGGCACTACGACCCAAAGCATACGTCACATAATACACAGCTTTAGCTGCTTTATAATGTCAAAAATCAGCTGGGAACATATCCTCCAGAGCTTCAAAGCTGCTCCGGAACTGAATCCTATTGAGTATTTAAGGGGGTTTCGCGAAAGAAATATCAGGAACAAACAATCTTCAAACTTTTTTATTTTTTTTATTTTAACTATTATTTAGCTTACTGTCACTATCTGTAGCAACTTATACTAAAGAGAATTTCAGGTTCAACATAATATATACAACTGTACATACTTAAGCCTAGATGATAGGGTGGGTATTAATTATTTCAAAGAATGCTCAAGGTGTTAATAGTTGAGGAATGGGGCAAAATTACATCAGAGGAAACAATGAAACTTGTAAATTCGATGCCAAAATACATTAAGGAAGTTTTGCCTTGAGGGGGATACCCCACAAGTTACTAAAAAGGATATAATATCCATTATATGTAGGTTAAAGTAAGGTGTATACAGACTTTTGCGTGTGCTATTTTTGGAGTATAAAAACTTAAAATTAAATATAAAATATATTGAATTGTTAAACATTGTTAAAAATACATTCAAATACATTTCAACTGCGACGCAATGTAATATTGTATGCCGTGATCGAGTACTCTATTCTTCGGCTCCGCTTTGCTTGCCGACGTCAAAGTATGGGCAAAGCGGCGCCGAAGAATAGTGTACTTGTGTATTTGTTTTTGTGTTAATTTTACGACTTAAACTGAACGGTCGAAAGAAATGAATGTGTATTGCATTGATAACATCACCCATTCGTACATTTATTCATTCAGTTGAAATCGGTTTCGCACAACGAATTGAGTTCTAAACTTGTACTCAAATTACCGAAAAATTTGAATGCATTCATGCAGACCTCTATTATGAACCGACTTGTCAGTCACAGTCAAGTATCGATTGCCGGCTAGCTATCGTCTATTCCCAGGGATGAGTATGACTTCGATATTTGGCGGGTCGGTTAACAAAATATTTATCAAATGTCCTACTCGGACTTGTTTTTGACAACACCTAAACGGAAAATAATCTGGCAAGGATTAGATGGACTGCCGTTTTTCCATCTTGCGACGCCCCCATTAGTTGTTGATGCGCTCTGTGTATTGTTATGTTCGCTGTCGTTGCTGTTACCACCACTTTTGTTATTGCTGCGACTGCTGCTGTCAATGCCGTTTTTAACAGCCGGTGTCACTGTTATTGGCACTCCAGCCGTTGTTGCTTTTATCACAGCTGTTGCTGTTGTCGCCACTGTTGTTATTTACACTCCTGCGGTCGGTGGATATCCGTCTTTTTTTATTCTAATTTTCCGCGTGTCGGAAATTTTTATTGGTAGTCAATCTTCTTCTATTCTTCTCTCTCCTTTCCCTTTCTTTCTGTATTCGACTAACCTTCTTCTTTTCTTAGCGATTGTCATAGCTACTGTAATATCTCAAATAAGTTATATAAAATAAATATTATTTTTTTGGTATATTTGCATTATTAAAATAGTATAATTTTATTTTATATTTAGCTATATTTAGGAAAACATTGTTTATCGATAATTTTGAAGACACACTGCATGAACATAAAACACACAGGAATTTCAATTACCACATATATTATTAAAACGAGGAGATTTATTTCCAAATAAAGCACGAAAAGTGTTAATTTGGTGTATCAAAATATATCGATAAATCTTTAATTGGACTTAAGAAATCACCTGATACAAAACTTGCGCAACACCTGATTTCCTTAGATAGCAACGAACAGCTGTTAAAAACTGCATCAATCAAGGGAGTCTTCGATTATTGAGCAAATAACTAAATACATAATGTATAAGAAAACTTACTAATCACATAAACGCAGATAAACATAATAAATATGCGTGAGCCCAATTTGTATGCCTTATTATCGCATGCCTTAATTGGTAAGTCAATGCAGACCTAATTTTAGCCGGTGCATCGCATTGACTTAAAAAATTATTTTAAATTCTATATTTACTAGGATCAGGTTTTTTTTTTCTGTACATACATCATGTGCGTGTAATATTTGAAACTCGCATCAACATAAAACATCTTAACGAATTGGAACGGGAGTCGATGTTAAGGCGCGAAGATGCACTTTATTACACATTTTATAAGAAGTTAGCCGATGGGCCCAGCTTTTGGCATGGTTATGAACAGCTAAAAAATGTCACTGACATTGAATACCCCAACAGTGTTAATGTATTGCAACGTTTCTACGTGCTTCCGGAGCTGATTGCTGCGTAAGTAATAAAAGTTGTCAAGCAGTAAAATACACATAAGTTAAATAAAATATGTACATTATCCAGTATAATTAGAAATGTATAATTTCTTAAATTACATCGGTGAAAGCTTATTTTATTTTAATGAACAACAAAGAAGAAAATTTTATATTGTTTCCGATATCTATTCAATATTTATTCGCTTTTTATAGAATTGGTTGTTAGAATTCTTCTTCTGGATTGGTAAAAAAATCAAAACGGTTTAATTCTATGCTCGTAAATTTATCGTCTGTTTCAACGGAAACTGTTTTTCCAGTTTTAAAGCTATCACAATGAAACTTGGTATACATATACCCTATACTCATAAGCTGTATTATAAGTCGGAACCGGCTGGATCGGACCACTATATAATAAAGCTGCCATAGGAACAACTAGACGAAAATGTTTTTTTTTTTTCTTTGAGGTTTTGTATGAAGAGTTTTCTATTGACTGCACGACTGCAAAGATATGAAATTGTCGACCCTCCAAAGTTTGTACTAGTTGGTAGGCAAATAAAAATCATGTTGAACAAATTTGACAATGGTTGGGGCCCATAAATCCGACAACTAAATTATTCAATAATTGGTAAAAATTTGGCATTTGTATGCAAAACTTATTAGTTATGCTTCAATCGTAGGTAATCAACAAGCGGATATAATTTACTTTATTGTATTGTTAAAGGTCTGGTGCTTGCATGCAAATTTATTGCCTAAATTATATTAAAACTGTAAAATAAATGCATTTGCATTAAGAATTATGAAAAATCGCTTTAAGATGCTGCAAAAATAAGTCAAGACTAGCAACTTTATATACCATAAATAAATATGAAGATATTTTGAAACATAATATTCCAATAAATGTAATCTCGGCTGTACAAATCTGCGTACACCCAAAAAAAAAAATTAAAATCAAACTTCAAATGCACATTTTTCAGTTATTTATACGTATTTTCAACTAATTTATTTTTTAACATATCTATGTTTTATTTTCTTTAATATCATATTTTTTTCAGAATTGTTTAACAATACGATATATTTTATATTAAATTTTAAATTGAACTCTACAAAAATATGTACACGAAAAAGTCTACATACGCCTTACTTTAACCTACATATGTATAATGGAGATTATGCCCTTGTCAATAATTTGTGGGGTACCCCCAAAGTATGCACAAGGCCTTTTGGCATCAAGTTTTCAAGTTTCATTGTTTCTGCAGTCGTACTTTTGCTCCAATCCCCCACTATTAACTCCATCAGCATTCTTTGAAGTAATTCTGTGCTTCCAGATCTGTTTTTCTAGAAGACCCCATAAATGCTCAATAAGATTGAGCTCAGGAGGAGTTCTGTGCCCTATGCTGTGGGTCATTGAACTGTACTTCAAAGAACTGTACGCAGACTTTGCATATTTTTGAAGAGTTAAACTTAAAATTGAATATAAAATATATCGATTTGTTAAATAATTCTTTAAAAAAAATTATATTAAAGAGAATAAAATGTAGTTATGTTAAAAAAATACGTATAAATAACTGCACAATTTTCTTTCGAAGTTTTTTTTTTGGGTGCCGAGTGTGAGTTTAATAAAAACACTAATTAATTATCTTTTTCTCTCTCTTTCTACCTGTCTGGCAGATATTTCTTCCACGCTGTGCGCGCTGAATTCAATCCCAACGTGCAACCAATGCAGTTCTACTTTGAATTTGTCTGGCTAATGGGTGGCGTCACTTTGCTGGTTCTTTATCTGTATGGAACGTTATTGAGTGAAAATATATTTGGAGGCATTTACGGTGTCATTTCCTATTTGATGTTTCACAGTTTTGCAGCAAAGATCTACGAAAGACCGTTAGCTCGCGAAAATTTTGCATTTCCATTTATATTCCTGCAAATGTTTTACCTGTGCATATGCATTGGCCGTGTTCTCCAACGGCAAAGGCATACCTCTCGCCTATTAATGGTAAGTAAAATTGAAAATTGGTACCCATGTGGTACAGAGGGCAAATTAACTTTATAGATTTTAAAGTCATTAAGAGGTGCAGATTCTAAAGATCAAAGTGCTCATAGGTTAAGTTTCTTTTTGTTTTTTGCCTTGTTTTAATGTGATGCATTATTGTTCTCAATTAGATTTTTATAATGTCGCTATTTACGGCATGCGCACTGCTTTCGTGGCAATTTTCCAATTTTATATTCACTACGCAAATTATAATTGTTAAGTTGTGCAGTTATTTATACGTATTTTTTTAACATAACTACATTTTATTCTCTTTAATATAAATTTTTTTAAAGAATTATTTAACAAATCGATATATTTTATATTCAATTTTAAGTTTAACTCTTCAAAAATATGCAAAGTCTGCGTACAGTTCTTTGAAGTACAGTTCAATGACCCACAGCATAGGGCACAGAACTCCTCCTGAGCTCAATCTTATTGAGCATTTATGGGGTCTTCTAGAAAAACAGATCTGGAAGCACAGAATTACTTCAAAGAATGCTGATGGAGTTAATAGTGGGGGATTGGAGCAAAAGTACGACTGCAGAAACAATGAAACTTGAAAACTTGATGCCAAAAGGCCTTGTGCATACTTTGGGGGTACCCCACAAATTATTGACAAGGGCATAATCTCCATTATACATATGTAGGTTAAAGTAAGGCGTATGTAGACTTTTTCGTGTACATATTTTTGTAGAGTTAAATTTAAAATTTAATATAAAATATATCGTATTGTTAAACAATTCTGAAAAAAATATGATATTAAAGAAAATAAAACATAGATATGTTAAAAAATAAATTAGTTGAAAATACGTATAAATAACTGAAAAATGTGCATTTGAAGTTTGATTTTAATTTTTTTTTTTTGGGTGTACGCAGATTTGTACAGCCGAGATTACATTTATTGGAATATTATGTTTCAAAATATCTTCATATTTATTTATGGTATATAAAGTTGCTAGTCTTGACTTATTTTTGCAGCATCTTAAAGCGATTTTTCATAATTCTTAATGCAAATGCATTTATTTTACAGTTTTAATATAATTTAGGCAATAAATTTGCATGCAAGCACCAGACCTTTAACAATACAATAAAGTAAATTATATCCGCTTGTTGATTACCTACGATTGAAGCATAACTAATAAGTTTTGCATACAAATGCCAAATTTTTACCAATTATTGAATAATTTAGTTGTCGGATTTATGGGCCCCAACCATTGTCAAATTTGTTCAACATGATTTTTATTTGCCTACCAACTAGTACAAACTTTGGAGGGTCGACAATTTCATATCTTTGCAGTCGTGCAGTCAATAGAAAACTCTTCATACAAAACCTCAAAGAAAAAAAAAAACATTTTCGTCTAGTTGTTCCTATGGCAGCTTTATTATATAGTGGTCCGATCCAGCCGGTTCCGACTTATAATACAGCTTATAAGTATAGGGTATATGTATACCAAGTTTCATTGTGATAGCTTTAAAACTGGAAAAACAGTTTCCGTTGAAACAGACGATAAATTTACGAGCATAGAATTAAACCGTTTTGATTTTTTTACCAATCCAGAAGAAGAATTCTAACAACCAATTCTATAAAAAGCGAATAAATATTGAATAGATATCGGAAACAATATAAAATTTTCTTCTTTGTTGTTCATTAAAATAAAATAAGCTTTCACCGATGTAATTTAAGAAATTATACATTTCTAATTATACTGGATAATGTACATATTTTATTTAACTTATGTGTATTTTACTGCTTGACAACTTTTATTACTTACGCAGCAATCAGCTCCGGAAGCACGTAGAAACGTTGCAATACATTAACACTGTTGGGGTATTCAATGTCAGTGACATTTTTTAGCTGTTCATAACCATGCCAAAAGCTGGGCCCATCGGCTAACTTCTTATAAAATGTGTAATAAAGTGCATCTTCGCGCCTTAACATCGACTCCCGTTCCAATTCGTTAAGATGTTTTATGTTGATGCGAGTTTCAAATATTACACGCACATGATGTATGTACAGAAAAAAAAAACCTGATCCTAGTAAATATAGAATTTAAAATAATTTTTTAAGTCAATGCGATGCACCGGCTAAAATTAGGTCTGCATTGACTTACCAATTAAGGCATGCGATAATAAGGCATACAAATTGGGCTCACGCATATTTATTATGTTTATCTGCGTTTATGTGATTAGTAAGTTTTCTTATACATTATGTATTTAGTTATTTGCTCAATAATCGAAGACTCCCTTGATTGATGCAGTTTTTAACAGCTGTTCGTTGCTATCTAAGGAAATCAGGTGTTGCGCAAGTTTTGTATCAGGTGATTTCTTAAGTCCAATTAAAGATTTATCGATATATTTTGATACACCAAATTAACACTTTTCGTGCTTTATTTGGAAATAAATCTCCTCGTTTTAATAATATATGTGGTAATTGAAATTCCTGTGTGTTTTATGTTCATGCAGTGTGTCTTCAAAATTATCGATAAACAATGTTTTCCTAAATATAGCTAAATATAAAATAAAATTATACTATTTTAATAATGCAAATATACCAAAAAAATAATATTTATTTTATATAACTTATTTGAGATATTACAGTAGCTATGACAATCGCTAAGAAAAGAAGGTTAGTCGAATACAGAAAGAAAGGGAAAAGAGAGAGAAGAATAGAAGAAGATTGTCGAATGAGCATCAAGAAAAAAAAAGGCAAATTTTTTGCTCTGCGACACGCGGAAAATTATAATAAAAAAAACCCGACCGCAGGAGTGTAAATAACAACAGTGGCGACAACAGCAACAGCTGTGATAAAAGCAACAACGGCTGGAGTGCCAATAACAGTGACACCGGCTGTTAAAAACGGCATTGACAGCAGCAGTCGCAGCAATAACAAAAGTGGTGGTAACAGCAACGACAGCGAACATAACAATACACAGAGCGCATCAACAACTAATGGGGGCGTCGCAAGATGGAAAAACGGCAGTCCATCTAATCCTTGCCAGATTATTTTCCGTTTAGGTGTTGTCAAAAACAAGTCCGAGTAGGACATTTGATAAATATTTTGTTAACCGACCCGCCAAATATCGAAGTCATACTCATCCCTGGGAATAGACGATAGCTAGCCGGCAATCGATACTTGACTGTGACTGACAAGTCGGTTCATAATAGAGGTCTGCATGAATGCATTCAAATTTTTCGGTAATTTGAGTACAAGTTTGGAACTCAATTCGTTGTGCGAAACCGATTTCAACTGAATGAATAAATGTACGAATGGGTGATGTTATCAATGCAATACACATTCATTTCTTTCGACCGTTCAGTTTAAGTCGTAAAATTAACACAAAAACAAATACACAAGTACACTATTCTTCGGCGCCGCTTTGCCCATACTTTGACGTCGGCAAGCAAAGCGGAGCCGAAGAATAGAGTACTCGATCACGGCATACAATATTACATTGCGTCGCAGTTGAAATGTATTTGAATGTATTTTTAACTATTTTTATTTTTAACAATTCCATATATTTTATATTTAATTTTAAGTTTTTATACTCCAAAAATAGCACACGCAAAAGTCTGTATACACCTTACTTTAACCTACATATAATGGATATTATATCCTTTTTAGTAACTTGTGGGGTATCCCCCTCAAGGCAAAACTTCCTTAATGTATTTTGGCATCGAATTTACAAGTTTCATTGTTTCCTCTGATGTAATTTTGCCCCATTCCTCAACTATTAACACCTTGAGCATTCTTTGAAATAATTAATACCCACCCCATCATCTAGGCTTAAGTATGTACAGTTGTATATATTATGTTGAACCTGAAATTCTCTTTAGTATAAGTTGCTACAGATAGTGACAGTAAGCTAAATAATAGTTAAAATAAAAAAAATAAAAAAGTTTGAAGATTGTTTGTTCCTGATATTTCTTTCGCGAAACCCCCTTAAATACTCAATAGGATTCAGTTCCGGAGCAGCTTTGAAGCTCTGGAGGATATGTTCCCAGCTGATTTTTGACATTATAAAGCAGCTAAAGCTGTGTATTATGTGACGTATGCTTTGGGTCGTAGTGCCGCTGGTACCAAAATTAACGTTTTAAGGCCCGATTTTTTGACTCTTTACATTAAATTGATTACCAAAATGCTTATATAGTATACGTTGAATTATAACTGATTAAAAAAAAAACAAGCTATAGTCGAGTATGTTCGATTATATAATAAAAGAATTGATAGTTGCATAACTTCCAGGATTATGATCCGATTTTGACCGAATTCGGATAAATGTCAACATAATTGTACAAGTCAAGCGTCCTAAGTGTTATTTTGCATGGTGTTGTAACACCACACACGGCAACAATATTTTAGTGTTTTTTCTTATCAGACTTGTAACAGCGTGGCTCAGTTGTTAGAGGGTTGAACTTGCGTGGTAGTGGTCCGCGGTTCGATTCTTGAAGCGATTTTTTATTTTTTTAAAATCACAATATAAGTAAATATAATAAAATTTATAATTCTTAATTATTTTACGAAAATGTATTAATGTTAATAAAAATATATATATGTTGGAATTAGGTATAGTGAGTGCGTAGCACGAGTTGTATAAATTTATATAGTAAAATTAACTTAAAATTGGCGAGTGCGCAGCACTATCTACCATAAATAAATGTATTAATATAAGTTAACGTAAACTTGACGAGTGCGTATCATAATAATTAATTAATGACCTAATTAGCAATTTTGGAACACTTAGAATTTACAATTATGCACGAATCGGTCAAGAATCGAATCATAATCCAACTTTTGTAATGAACCGAGTTGTCAGTCACAACCAAGTATCGATTGCCGGCTAGCTATCGGCTATACCCAGGGTGTGTAAGACCTACGATATTTGGCGGGTCAGTTAGCAAAATATTTATATTATGGATTTAACACCTAAACAGACAATAAATTGGCAAGGATTAGATGGACAGATGTCTTTCCATCTTGCAACGCCCACCCAACCATTTGTCAGCTTAATACTTTATACCGACCCCCGATATCCAGACTTTACCCACTTTCACCGTCCACTCATCTCACCCTAAATAATAACTTACCAATTCATTTTTAGTTTACAAAAATACATTTAATTAACAGAAATTGGCCTAACATACTATTACCAACATTATAACCTCTTATAAACAATGAAAATTTATACAGACATGCACTCACGCTTGTATCGCAAGTGGTTAATGAATGCGTGAATGGTATTATTGTGGTCGCTGTTGTTGCTAATACCACCGTTGTTGTTGTTGCTGCGACTGCTGTTGCGTCGTGGTTGTTCCTTAAGCTAGTGTTGTGGTTGGTCTTACTGCTGTTGTTGCTTTCGATGTTGTTGTTGCTTGCGACTGTTGATGTCGGTCCTGTTTTTAACAGCCGGTGTCACTGTTGTTGCCACTTCAGCCGTTATTGCTGCTATCACAGCTGTTGATGTTGTTGCCACTGATGTTACTGTATAATATATTATCTATTATAATTTTCTGCGCGTCGCAGAATGAAAATTCTATCACCTTCCTTTCTGCTCCTCTTCTTTCCTTTTTTTCCTCTCCCTCCTTTCTTCCTGAAATCGATTCACCTCCTTCTTTTCTTATCGATTGGTAAGGGCTACCGTAACATCACAAATATTTAGACCGACACCACCAGCTGTTGTTGTTGCTGCGACTGCTGTTGCGTCGTGATTGTACCTCCAGGACCACGTTGTTGCTGCTATCGCATCTGTTGCTGTTGTTGTCACTGTTGTTGATTTTCTTTTGCCGACGGTTGATATTCCTTTTTCAGCGTGTCGCAGGGCGAAAATTCTATTTCCCTATTTTTCTACTGGTCATTCATTCTTTTCTTCCTGTAATCGATTTACCTTCTTCTTTTCTTATCGATTGTAAGGGCTACCGTAACACTTTTAATTCTTTGGGCACCGGGAATTATATAGTCGAGCAATACTCGACTATAGGTTTCTTACTTGTTTTTATTGGACGCTTCTACTCTTTTCTTCCATACTAAAACTTTCTCTTTGACGCCAAAGATGCAGAACTTACTCTCATATGAGAAGAGACCATGATTCCAGAAGACTGAGGCTTTAAAATAAACTTATTTGCAAAAGATAGACGCTATTGCCTATTGACTTCGGAAATCAGAGATTTTTTACTGGCGACTTTGCAATGGTATCCTTACTTTCTTATGACACGGCGTACCGTAACCCCCGAAACCGTTTTGAAAAAACTATCCCCTGAGTTTGGAGCTGTTCTTCATGCACTGTCATCCTGGAATTACGCCGAATAAACTTTATAACAGCGCTTTGTTCGAGCTCCGTTAATAATGGCGGGCGGGAGATTGAGCCTTTGGCAACATTCTGCCGATAAAATTATAGTGATTTATTATTTTTTGGATGGACAGTAAGCTCGACCAATTGGGGTACCAATTCCTCTATAAGATCATCTAAAATTAGTTTTAAAATGATTTTTCGCTCCACAATAGAAATTTCTGCGCCTTTGTTCTCCATGGTGTAAATCTTTATAATATGATGCAAAAATGAAGATGTAAAGTTTAACTTAAAATTAAATTTAAAATATATGCAATTATTAAAAAAATAAAATTTAATGAGAATAAAATGTAGTTATGTTAAAAAAAAAATTATTTAAAAGTATATATGAATAACTAAAAAAATTTGCGTTTGAAATTTGATTTTAATTTTTTTTTCGGTGCATACAGATTTGTGCTGTTAAGTGTATATCATATGGCCACCACGCAAACGATCGGTTGAAAATTGACTTTCTGTTTGAACAAGTTTTTGATAAATTAATAAATTTTGGGTGCTGTGTCTTAGCTTATGTGTTATTATTAGTAAATTATTACCTATTTAATAATATACTCTTATATAATAGAAATGTTATGAAATATAACAATATACCATGGATATACAGTTAAGAAACTCTTTACAATATGAAAAAAAAACTTATTTTTTGACTTTGCATGCAAAAATAACGTCATTTGTTAATTTTTTTCAATTGTTTTTTTTTTTTTAATGTAATACTATTAATTAGAATATTCTTAATGAGTAAGCAAAAAAGCAAAATTTTTGTTTTATATTGATTAATTATGAAACAATTTGTTGATTTAAATCTAAAGCACACTATTATTCCTAAAATATTCAAAAATTATTCTGCTTATTTTCGAAATCATTTTTAATTTAAGAGATATGCTCACATATATCTAAAATATAAGTGGGGCCAAATAAGCTGTGAGCCACTGTATATACACAGATGTACATGCATATATAAAAAGTATATAACGGTCACACTTTTCATGTGTTGAATTTTTTCCGATATCTTCTGTACAAATTCGATTAATTATTGTGATAATATTTGGTATTTAAATAGCTCAAACCACAGTTCCCCTTCACCTAATTATAATATAAAGTGTATTTTTGTTTAATATTTTGTGTATATGGATCGCTACACAGTTAACTGTATGGTGGGCCAGGGATCATTTGGCTGCGTGTATAAAGCACAAAGACATGTTGATCAGAAGGTGGTAGCCATCAAAGTCATATCCAAGGTACATTTAATCTAATATTAATAAATTCAAAATAAATTACTAAGTGATGTGCTTTCAGCGTGGGCGTTCAAATTGTGATTTAAAAAACCTTCGTCGAGAATGCGAAATACAAGCCCGCCTAAAGCATCCGAATGTTATTGAAATGGTGGAGTCATTTGAGTCCAAATTTGATTTATTTGTGGTGACTGAATTTGCTCTTATGGATTTGCACCGGTATTTATCTTTTAATGGCGCCATGCCTGAAAATCAGTCGCAGCGTGTTGTTTGCCATTTAGTTTCAGCGTTGTATTATTTACACTCACATCGAATACTCCATCGGGATCTGAAACCGCAGAATGTACTCCTTGACAAGAACATGCATGCAAAGCTATGTGACTTTGGTCTGGCACGTAACATGACGATGGGGACACATGTTTTGACTTCAATAAAAGGAACTCCCCTTTATATGGCGCCGGAGTTGCTTGCCGAACAGCCCTACGACCATCAGGCAGACATGTGGTCATTGGGATGCATTGCGTACGAGAGCATAGCGGCACAACCGCCATTCTGCGCTACGTCCATATTACATTTGGTGAAACTGATTAAACACGAGGATATTAAATGGCCCAGTACATTAAGCAGCGCGTGCCGTTCATTTTTGCAGGGTCTACTAGAGAAGGATCCTAGTATGCGAATTTCATGGACGCAACTGTTGTGCCATCCTTTCGTGGAAGGAAAACTCTTTATAGCTGAATTTCCGACAGCGCAAAGTTCATCCTTTATAAATCCCCAACCAGCAAAGACAACTAGGAAGTCGAAGCAAGCAAGGTGCGGGTATATAATTATTTCCTTCCAATACTTTATATAATGTATGTATATATTTAATTTTGTTAGCGATATTGGTGCCGATTTAAATGATGTTTTGGCAACACTCAAATTGACTGTTGAAAATGAAAATTTAATAACGTCTCGTGATAGTATCAATGCCATACCTCCTAGTGACTTAGAACATCAAGAGACAGATATGGAAGATAACGTTCAACATGTTGCTGTACCATTTGCAGATATTTCCTACAGAGAGATACTACATGAAACTACTTCCGCTGGCAATGACAGTTGTAGTGGTTTAACTAATACAGGTGAAATAAATTGTACAACGCCGCTTATTCATTCACAAACTTGCTTTGTCAGTGGAAACTCAAATATGATACTTAATCGTCTTAATGACAATATTCCAATGGAAATAACCTCATCAAATGTAGCTAAATGTATGAAATCCAAGATTAAATATGCTCTCAATATAAAACAACCACGTAGCAAGGATCTTGAGAAATGCAAACTTAGTCAAAATTTAGATAACTTTTCGCTCCGTCTGGGCCATAACGTTTATACTGAGTCTCAACGGAAAACAGTTGAAATGCTTGCACATCAACAACATTTACAGGAAAAACAGTTTCAACAACTGAAACCATTTATGCATTATACTAACGATGAGCAATTCTGTAATAGGTAAGCAATTTGACATATATACTTTTTATAATTGCTTATTGTAAATAATTGAATCCAAGCCGTATAGTATTATTATATCATGTGCCTGTAAAGGAGATGATAAGTTGTAAATAAGTGAAATAATAATTTTTGGTAATTCTCATTCTATTCTAAGCAATTCGACTCCTTGTCTGTTGCCGGGCTGGGACAGCTGCGATGAGTCTCAGAGCCCTCCAATTGAGAACGATGAGTGGCTAGCGTTCTTGAATCGTTCAAAAGAAGAGTTACTGGACGGTGAATTTGATTCATTGAAACAGCATAATTTAGTTAGTATCATTGTGGCGCCACTGCGAAACTCAAAAGTTATACCTCGAGTTCTGGAGAGCGTTGCTCAATTGTTGTCACTGCCCTTTGTTTTGGCTGAGCAGCATTTAGTGACAGAAGTTATTATCAGCGTTTACATCGATGTCAAGCTAGTTCCAAATCTTATGTATGGCTGCAAGTTATTACTTTCACATCGTCAACTGACAGACTCGACTTCTTCATTGCCAGTAGTAATACCAGGAATCGCCATTAATCGTACGTTACGCAATATTTCCGAATTGACACCCGAAGAGTTGAGCACTGCTTGCAGTCTATACGAGCTAGTCTGTCATTTGGTGCATCACAAACAAAAATTTCTCAGTCAATTCTGCGATGCAATGGCAATACTTTCAGTCAATGACATGTTTCTTAATTTTCTTACGCATGGTAAGCATTGAAAAGTATAGCTTAAAATATCGATATCATTAAAGACGCATAAGATTTTTCATTTGGTTTTCTTTTTAGAATTTAATGACAGCAGCGCAGTACGTTTGGCTAGTTGTATGCTTGCTCTGTTTTGCTGCGTTCTACGTGAACTACCAGAGAATGCGGAGCTAGTAGAAAAAATTGTATTTAATCCACGTCTACGACTTAGCAGTTTACTCCAGAGTCCTCACCAGCTGTTGCGTCAGCGGTCCTGTCAACTACTTTTACTTTTAGCCCGATTTAGCCTTCATGGCTTTCAATTTATTTGGAATGCGGAACTGAAAAGCGCAGTGCAGGCGTTGGCAGAGCAACAAACGTATGAGTCAATGCGTCTTGAAGCTACTCAAACCTTGTATGAGCTAAGTCAATTTAGTTTCTTTGTTACACAAACAACTGTTTAGTTTTTAATATTAACTGTATTTATCGAATAAAAGAACCTTGGTCTACTCAAAAAGATCTTGAAATTCGCTAATCAGTTCTTCTAGATAGTTGCCAAATTCATCCAAGCCTAGTAAAAAATTTCCGGTGCATTCGGCCTCGTACATCTCATTTAGCTTAGAGACATCTTTATCGGACAGTTCACGTCTCTGCCCTAGTGAAGTATTTGGATCCTAAATATAGTAGATTTTAATTTTTTTTTGTTTAGTATTGTTTAGTATTTCTCATATTTTAAATATATATTTAATCTTTTCTCAATATTTTCATTATATTCTTTTTATTTCTGCTACTCAAAGCAATGTACTTATCCTTTATCAAATATTTGTACCGCACAAAATGTACAAGACGAATAAATTATTTTGAGGGGGACGAAATAGATGTGGGTCAATAAATAAAGAATTTTCAAATTATAAATAAAGTTTTACTACTTTTTGCCCATAGTAGTATGTATTACTTACTAGTGGTTCTATAGTTGCCTTGCCATTCTTACTGAATGCTCGGGAGCTGTAGTGCATAATACTTTGATAATCATATTCCACACCAAAGTTAGTTATGTAAGTGCGCGCGTATTTGTTAAAGTTATGCACATGGCCGTCTAAGATATTCTCCCAATTGATCTTCACATATTCGTCACGCTCCGTTGCGCTCTGTTGATGATAAAAGCCTAGCACGTGGAGCAGCTCATGAACCACAACGCCGTGTGAGACACATTTGGGCGTATTAAGATTAAGTATTTGTCCGCCTTGGCGTCGACCAACGCTTGACCAGCAGCCCGAGTAATTGCCTTTAATTAATATCCAGTTTTTATCGCCCTCTACGTATGGCCGGAACCGTATACAAGTGCGGTCGTGATATTCCTTCAATGCTTGTAATATGACCATTGTCTGATTGGTGGCTGTGCCAGTTAGCTTACAATCGTGAATTAACAGTCATATTTATTTATTGCATATATTACATTTGTTACTTACTGAAGTCCTGTGGGTCAATGTAGAATGGCACGGCAGCTTCTGGCCACCTGTGCTGTTCATTTAGCAATCCATTGCGCAGCAATTCACTATGCACCATAATGTCACCCTCAAAAAGACCGCAATGCTCCCATAGGTTACTATCGCTGTTCTCTGTCCAATAGTCAAATGCAACAGCTAAAAATATTTATTAAGAAGTACGACTTGTATTTAAATGTGTATATTTTGACGTACTGTTCTGTAACCGCAGCATTTGCTTGTTTGCCCCCCAACGTGGCGTAGGCGGCACTGCTGATTTAAAACGTGGAAATCTGGTATCATTCGCTTTCGGGCTACTTAATATTAGGTGTAGGCAACCTAAAAGTAGTAGAACAAACGTGCTTCTCGGCATGGCAATAGTAATAGAAACATAAGTTATAACGTTCCATTGCTTTTATATTTGGTTACCAGTCGAAGTCGGCAGTAACACGAAGAAAGTTTTTGTTTGCGGTTGAAGCAGCGAATGGTAATGTGGTAAAAAAGCGACGTTGGCAGTATCAGCGCTGCCAAATCAGCTTTTTTCAGATCCAATTGCAGACAGCTGTTTTACAAAATGATTTTTATTAATATTAATTTTTATATTGATATTGAAAATGAGTAAAAATGGGTATATTAACTTTGTGCAAATTTGCGTAACAGGCAGAAAGAGGCGTGGCAAACCCTATAAAGTATATATGTATGTATATTCTTGCTCAGGAACAATAACCGAGTCGATTTGGCCATGTCCGTCTGTCTGTCCGTCTGTTTGTTTGAACGCAAAGAACTTCTAAACTTTAAGAGCTAGAGACACCAAATTTGGTATATAGGTTCCTATTTAGCGTACTTTAAATGCCACGTCCCGTTCGCCCGCAATATGCCCAAAACAATTTAATATCTCAGCTTCCACACTAGAGAGTTGTAGTTTGGAAGAGAACATTTAAGCATCAATATAAAACAGTACGGAGGAGCAGGGCAGTGAGCGATGCGAGTGCGAGCGAGAGCGTAGCTCGAGCTGTTATTTTTTTTGATATTTACAACATGTACAATCAGACAGAGACAGCAACAGAAAAAGTGGCAAATACAAACGGCCAGAGTTGGAGGGTGCTAGGGAGAGGAAGGGAAGAGTTTTTCATAATCTGTATTTTTATTTTATCTACTTTAAGGAAGTATTGCTTCTCGCCGCCTTTCCACCGTTTCCGTTGGATTCCACTTGAAGCAATGTCAACAACTTTTTAATAGTGTCGACGGTTGATCGCTCTGTGCGAAATCCATATTAAAAAGGTTTCCACCGCTCTCGGTAGCATCGTTGAGTGAGCAAATAATGCTTCCCAGTATCTTGCACAAGGAGTCAATGAGATAAATCGGTCTAAAAGAAAATGGCTCCCCTAGTGGCTTCCCAAGTTTTGGCAAGACCACCTTCGCTGAGACATTGGCTGAAGACACTAGCGAATGCTTCAGGCTGCAACGCAGTAGCCAACTTAACGCAACGGTTGGGTATCACGTCTGGTTCAGGTGCTTTATTATGGCTCATTCTGCTAGAGATTGAGAGCACCTCGTCAGCTGAGACTGGCGATGCCAGAAATTCGAAGTTAATGCACATTGACACACAGTTCTCTCTTTGTGGAAAAAGGGCCTCGATTTGTGCTGCCGTGGTAAGAGACACAAATATTAAATACTAACAGATGCTAATAGTGTGAGTTTTCACCTTAGAAACTGTCTAGGAAAATAATAAACTCTTGTTTTTCCCCAAACATTTGATTTGTTTAAAAATATAATATAGTGCGTGATCGTTAATTACAAGAATAAGTTACATTCTTTTCGGTCAAAAGTTGTCGTAAAAGCCCAATATAAGAGCTAATATAAAATAAAATCCAAAAATTCGTGAAAGCCACAAAGGCTAAAAGCTTTTTCGAGAGCTGTCAGTAAATAAGACAGCCGTGAAGTCCGTAGTGGAAAAGCTTGGACGAACCGTTTCGGAGCAGCAGTCCGAAGTAGCAGTACGACAGCAGAGTAGCAGCAGTACAGCAGCAGCGGAGCGGCAGTACAGAAGCAACAGTCCAAAGCAGCAGCACAACAGCAGAGAAGCAGCTGTACAACAGCAGCGGTACCGGAGCATCAGGAGTAGAAGAAGTACAGCAGGGGCGGAGCAGTAGTACGAGGGCAACAGTAGTAATAAGCTAAGTGAAAACTTTTTCTTTTAAAAAATAGCCAACATAACTAACGACATACTGGTGGTTGTGCTTAATAAGGCTACACATTTTTTTTAATTTTTAATTTATACCATTAAAAATTGTTTACAATATTTATAAAAAGTGTTATCAGAACAGACCAGTTTATTTAGTGAGGTTAAGGAATAGAAAAAATAGAGGTTAGTAAGCATTGAAATTAGTAGAAGACTATAAAAAATTGAGTTAGAGCTAAAAGAAAATAATGCTCTTTTAATAAAAATAGGAAACGTAGAGCATGACTATTTTAAAGAAAAGAAGTTTGATAAAATACTTCTAGTTATTTGTAACATTAAAAGAAAATTTTAGGTTCCCAGTGCTTTTAAGGAAGTAGATAGATAGATTTAAAGAAGTAGAAGTGATTGATGCAGGAGCAAAATTAGCTGAGGAATTGCAAATTGTGGTTGAGCAATTAAGAAGTTTCTTGGCTGAGGTAACTGAAGACATTATTTAGGAAAATATAAGTGTCTTTCAAATGCGAAAAAATAAATTAGAGTTTTTGTGGCAAAAAACAGTCAAAAAATTTATAATTTAAAAAAGAAGTATAGCAGCATTCCATTTTTTGAGGAAGGGATTACTGAGTTAGAGTGCAAAATAGTATAGAAACTTTAAAAAAAATGATGCAAGCTCCCAATTTTACCAACAATTCAAATACCCATATTTATTTAGTTCTTTTATTAAATTTAATTATTTAAAAAATTCTTTAGAAGGTGAAGCCATAATCATGGTTTCCCACTTATTGTCAGGTTCGGCAGAAAATTAAGAAGCCATTTGGGATATATTATCCAAAAGATATGATAATAAGAGAAAAATAATTTCAGAACAGCTTAGCAGGAACTACCATTATTAAATTATGATACTGCAAGTAATGTTCGAAAATTTATCAATTCTATAAATGAATCGATATACTTAGTTAAACTAAAATCAAATGGGTCTGACGAGGTTGACACAATCTTCGCCCAGATAATTGTAAAGAAACTGGGAAAAGATGCTCGTCAGCACTTTGAAGACCGAATTAAAAATCCAAGAGAAATTCAAGCCTTATCAGAGCTTATGGAATATTTGGAGCAACTTTTGAATTCCTTCAGTTCAGTTCAGGTAGAAGGTAAAAAATCTGTCCAAAAGTTTAATAATTTTAAGAAAGATACATGCTAAATTCGTCTATTGGACATAATTGCTTCCATTGCTACAAATTTAAAGCAATGACTCCAAAAAAGAGAGTCGAAATAGTAAAAAAAGTTAATTTCTGCTCAAAGTGTCTAAAACAGCGCTTATTAAAAAAAAATAGTGGAAACTATGAGTTTTTGAGAGCATTAATGGACACTGGAGCATGAACAATAATATCAATAATATCAGAGGAAGCCATACAAATATTAAGAATGCCAAAAATACAAGCATATATGAAAATTAGTGGAATGTCTACAACCTCCACCATGACATCAAAGCACAAATGTGAATTATTGGTAAAGTCACGTAATTTGAAAAGGAAACCCAATAAAATTGACGCAATTGTCATGTCAAAATTAATAAAGCTCTACCATTTGCACCGATAAAGCCAAATGACAGGATTACGTATTAGCTGACCCTAATTTTGACAAGCCAAGTGGAGTAGACATTATTCTAGGTGCAGATCGATATAGTAAGATTTTAAAAAGTGGAGTGGTTAAGTTTAATGGTTTTCTTGGGCAAAATACAGATTTTGGTTTAATTGTCACTGGATGTACAAAATCCAGAGGCGCCCAATCTATATGGGCAGCTACCTTAGAAATAAAGGACATAGAACGGTTCTGTGAATTAGATAGTGAGGATGAGGAAGACATAGTTTTGTTAAAAATATTTGACTGAAACAACACAAATTGAGTATAGAAAATATGTAGTATTTATTCCATTTAAGGATGATACAATATTAGGAGATTCGAAATCCCAAGCATTAGCAAGGGTTTTTCATTTAGAAAAGAAATTTCAAAGGAATGAAAAGCTTCATATAGAATAATTAAAATTTATGAAAGAATGTTTAGCTTTGGGTCATTTAAATCCAAAGAGGAAGGTAATTATTATTTACCTCATAGCTTCTATAATTCGAGAAAATAGCTTAACAACAAAATTAAGAGTGTTGTTTGACGCTTCAGTAAATATTACCAATAACAAAAGTCTTAATGATATTATGTGGGTTGACCCAAGGTTTCAAAAAGGTAAATTTGATATTTTGATAAAATGGCGTAATTGTCTATTTGTTATTTCGGCGGACGTTAAAAAATGTACCGCCAAATAAATACAGATAAAAATGATCAAAAATATCTATATGTTTTATGGAAAGATTCTCCAGATAAAAAATTAAAAAACTTTAAGTTAACTACCTTTACATATGCATGTACAGCATCAGCACCATATTTAGCTACTAGAGTTCCTAAAGATGATAATAATAAGAAATAAGTGAAAAAATTTAAAATGATTTTTATATGGATGACTTAATGTCAGGAGCTAACTCTACAGAAGAAGCTAAGTATAAGATAACGAAAGTATCAGGAGAGCTAGAAAAAGTACATTTTAATTTGAGAAATTCGATTTCATAATGCAAATATTTTGGACACAGTTCCAAATACAGAAGAAAATAAAGTAGAGGGGTATTCAAAAAGTAAGTTTCCCTGTGTTGGGGGAAAAATAAAAAACAAGTTTTAGGCAGTAAGAATAATTATTCTTTATTCTTTGACTCTTAAACTATTTTTCTACATAGTCGCCTTGGACTACAATACATTTTTGGTATCTGTGTGAAAGCTTAAGTAAACCTTCCTTAAAAAATTCCGTGCCCTGTTTTTTGATCCACGATTTGACGACTTGAGAAAGATGGTCACACTTGCTCCTATTCCTTCGTGCACGTGTGTGTATGTACATATGTATTCGCTTTCTGATCAACATTTTCCTTCCCTCTCCTTCCCTGATCCACAAATTTGCGCTTTTTACTTGCAGTAAGTCTGCACACAGTGATACATTTACATATACATATGATTTTTTTTTTTTTATTAACTTTGTTTTTTTTCTCAAAAAATTTAATTTACTTATACTACTTAAAGTAAATTATTCTACTTAAATTATTATTTATTAAAGCTATACGATGGTATGATATTTCATTGAGTTGCCCCTGCGGAACTGCTTCAAGACTTTGCCTCATGGGGCTATCCCTCGCAGTAGTCACAGAATGGGGTCGACTCGTGGCCAAAACGGTGCAGATACTGTTTGAAGCAACCGTGACCACTAAGCAGTTGTGTAAGGTAAAAATTACACATGCCATGCTTACGGTTTATCCATTCGACTACATTTGGAATTAACCGATATGTCCATCGACCTTTACTCGAGTTGTCCCAGCGTGTTTTCCAAGAGTTCAAACTCATTTCTTTTACTTCTGAGTGTGCTCTCCTTGTTGCTTGTGTAGCCACTAGTGTTTTTCTTTCCATTGCTAAGATGTCAATTGGCATCAACCCTGCAATGATAAAAGCGGCTTCATCCGACATTGTTCGGAAACCACTGCAAATCCGTAGCGCGCAAAGACGATGCGTTGCCTGAATGCCTCTGTTATAGCTCTGTACTGACATTGCATCTGCCCATACTGGAGCTGCATACAATATAATGGACCGTACGACGCTGGTTAGCAACAGTCTCCTCTCCTGCTTTGGACCACGCGTGTTGAGCATTATTCGGAATAGTGCTCTACTGCAGATGGCCGCCTTTTCCTGCACCGCTTGCAGGTGCTCACGAAAACTGAGCCGGGTGTCGATGATAACTCCCAAGCATCGAATAGCTCGTTTCGAATATACGACCCCGTTTCTAACATGGATTTTTGCTGTTTTCACGATCTTGCGGCTACTAATGAGAACCGCTTCGGTTTTGTGGGTAGCCAGTTCCAGTCCAATAGAACATAGCCATGATCACTTTGATGGCCGCGCTGCATATGTACTCAGCTGCACTCAAGTGTTTGGCAACCACCACAATAGCAACATCATCAGCATATCCAATGATTTGTGTGCCGGAGTATTAATCGAAGTATTTTGTCGTACATCGCGTTCCATAAGAGGGGCCCCAAGACCGAGCCTTGAGGCACGCCAGCCGTGATCTGATGAGACTTCATTCCATCTGCCGTACTGTACCGAAGTTCTCTACCGTTGAAATAGCTCCCAACTATTTTTGATAGATACTTAGGTACACCAAAGACGTCCAAAGCATTGAGAATACAGTTCCAGTTCGCTGTATTAAATGCATTTTTAATGTCGAGCGTAGCAATAAGGCAGTATTGCTTCTCGCGGCCTTTCCACCGTTTCCCTTGGATTGCGCTTGAAGCAATGCCAACCACCTTTTCAATAGCATCGACGGTTGATCGCTCTTTGCGGAATCCTTATTGAAAAGGCGATAGGTTTCCACCTCGCTCGATAGCATCGCTCAGGCGCGAACAAATAATGCTTTCCAGCATCTTGCCCAAGAAGTCAATGAGACAAATTGGTCTGTATGAAGATGGCTCCCCCTGGCGGCTTTCCAGGTTTTGGCAAGAGCACCAGCTTTTGCTTTTTCCAACGGTCTGGAAAAGCACCTTCGCTGAGACATTTGTTGTAGACTTTAGCGAAAACATCAGGCTGCAACGCGGTGGCCAACTTAACGCATCGCGTCTGGTCCCGGTGCTTTATTATGGCTCATTCTGCGAGAGATTGAGAGCACCTCGGCAACTGAGGCTGGCTTTATTTCCGATGCCAGAAATTCTGAGTGAGCGTACATTGACACAGAGTTCTCTCTCTGTGGAAAGAGTGACTCGACAATGACTTTAAAGTGAGCTGGGTCTGTGGGAGATTCGTATCTATTTGCATTGATACGTTTAACCACAGTCTTGTACGATTTGCCCCAAGGATCATGATCAGCCGAGTCACATAAATGCAAGAAACATTTACGTTTGCTTGTCTTGATCGCCTTTTTTAATGCTCTTCTGGCCTCGCTAAATTCTTCTTGCAAACGAGGCCAGTTGGTCAAGTCTCTTTTTCTGGCCCGTTGATATCGCCTCCTTGATGAAAGGCATACTTTACGGGCCTGCTCGATGCTCTCATTCCACCAGAATACTGGGCGATGGTGTCCATTAACTGCTTTCTCAGCTTCATGCTTGAGTCGCACGCATTCATGACATGGCGTACTGCCTGCTCGGTCATGTTTTGAGCAGACCCAGTTGGTGCCAGACCCCGCATTTTTCCTGCAAATTTTTCAACGTCCAGCCACGATAGATGGGCTATGGCCACGAATATCTCGTGCCAATTCGTTCACTGCATTGCAAAACTCTTCGTGGCTCATGCTGGGTGGCAAGTAGCAGCTATACACCCAGAAGGATTTCTACCAGGCTCTGACGAAGTGCGACGATGCAACAATTTGGTCAAGGCTCATATGGCTAGTTCCACATGACCAGATTGCTGCTTTTTTTGAGGTGCTGCAAGTCCAGTCACTGCATGTGTACGGCTCGCTTATGATCGCAAGATCCACATCGTATTCCCGCACCGACTGGATTAGCAGGTCGTGTGCAGCTTCGCAATGGTTTAGATTTAGTTGAATAAATTTAAACATATTTGCGGCCGTTGGATACCTTCGATTCCTTATGAACTGCTCCCGGGCAACGCTGACTGTTTGCCACATGGTTAGCCTGAACTCCAGATGCTGCACACAAGAAACATTTTGGGTCATTGCTACAGTCACGAACTCTGTGTCCACTGCTACCACATCTCAGGCACCAGTCGCTCCTATCGATTACATATATGTATGCGTATGCATATGCATATGTGTATATGAAAAATTGAACCACAAGCTACGCGCTCGCTCGCATACATGCTCGTTGTGTGCATGTGTATGTGTGCGTGTTTCTATATGTACACATAGACAGTTCTTGATGACGCATGCTAGCCCACGCTAAGTCAACGTATATTTTGTGAAAATTAATTGTTTAATAACTTTTTTGTTTTTTAATCGATCGATACCATTATTTCAGGACTGTTTTACATCGATGCTTAAATGTTCCATTCCAAATTATAAGTCTCTAGTGCTAATAGAAACTGAGATATGAGAAGCGACAAAATGTTTTTGGAGTATTGTGTGCGAACGGGGCGTGGCATTCAAAGTTTGAAATAAACTCGATCATAGTACGCTATACATACCTACATACCAAATTTGGTGTCTCTAGCTCTTATAGTTTAAAGTTCTTTGCATTCAAACAGACAGACATGACCAGCCGAGTCGGCTATTGATCCTGAGTCAGAATATTTATACTTTATGGGGTCTGCCACGCCTCCTTCTGCCCGTTACGCACATTTGCACAAACTTAATATACCCTTTTTACCCATTTTCAATGGGTACAGGGTATAACAATACTCAATAGTCGAATCTACAGAAAATATTTTAAAACAAAGTGTTGAGGAAGTAAACGTAAATTTTAAAGGTATGACTGATAGAATTCATAATATGACAGAAATTCTTAAGGAAAATTACTACACTTACAAAGAATCAATCAATTTTTTCATGATTACAAAACAATTAAATTCTTTAATAGAAGAATGTGAAAAGATTCAAGCCGGAATTATCGGTCTTTTAATTGACATCAACCATGGCAGCTTGAATCAAAATATTTTAAAACGTAATCAATTAACCTAATGGAGGAATAAATTTAATGAGGAATTTTATTTACAGAAAAGAATGCTTGAAAGAATGTGTAGTCTGTGCAAGATATCGACAAACTACGGCAGAACAAACAATTAAGAAAGCTATAATACACGGTACCCAAAGAATTGAAAGTTGCATAATTTCCAGAATTGTAAGTTGTACATAATTGTACATCTCAAGCGTTCTAAGTGTCCCAAAATTGCTAATTACGTCATTAATTAAATATTTAGAAACCTCGTGGTACGCACTCGTCAATTTTACGTTAATTATATTATATAAATTTATACATTATATAATTATTTTGCTCGTGTTATACATTATATATTTATTTTGTTCGTGCTACGCACTAGAAAATTTTAAATTAATGTTATTTTACTATATTAATTTATACATTATATATTTATTTTGCTCGTGCTACGCAACCGCCATTTTTAAGTTAATTCCAACATATATATATTTTTATTAACATTAATACATTTTCGTAAAATAATTAAGAATTATAAATTTTATTATATTTACTTATATTGTGATTTAAAAAAAAAAAAAAATTGTTTAAAGAATCGATCACTAGCACAAGTTCAACCCTCTTACAACTGAGCCACACTCTTCACAGCTTGCCGAGTGTGGGTTTAGAACAGCAGGCAACCATACGCCATAGAGACGCTCCTCAAATTTTGGTATTTGAAATGTGCATAACTTCCATGTTAATTATCCGATCTGTACCAAATTTTCACACAACGTCCAAACAAACATATTCATACTTTTTTTTAATTTTTTTTTTTTAAATTAACTTAAAATTGGCGAGTGCGCAGCACGAGCTAAATAAATATATAATATAACTTTGGGCACCGAGTATTATATTGTCGAGCACACTCGACTATAACTTTCTTACTTGTTTAATGTTGTAAAGGGATGAGTAAAAAATGTACCTTATTCAACCGGCGAAGTATATGCAAAGGGACGCCGAAGAATATAGTACTTGTGTATTTTTTTTTGTGTTCATTTTTTGACTAAAACCGAACGCCGAAAAAACTAAAAATGTAACCGAATTCAAGAATAAGTTGCGTCACAATAATTCACTCAATATGTTTTGGTTGAATGAATTGAATGTCTATTGCATTGAAAACATATGATAGAGTATTGTTTTGTTTAAAGACTACATAGAGCATCGAAAAATACAAAGTGGGTAGTTCAATTTGAAGTTTTTTGTTGTATTAATTTTACCTTCATTTGATGCCACTGGTAATGGAAACTGTACTGTCTAGGTCCAGTAACATACAAATGTACATAGTACATAATTATATGGTCATAAACACTATTAAGTATTGGGGCGACTCATTCGATAAATTGAGGATTTTAGGCTTGTATTTACTTGCAGATAATTTTTTTTTCTCTCACGTTCTCGTTGAGACAGTTTTACGCACTCAACAGCTTGAGTGTTTTTTTCCTCTTTTGTCTCAAACATGTTTGATGTTAATTTTGAAGGTGCAACAGTTATCATTAGTAATTAGTTACTTACAAAGCTGAAATATAGGCATTTGTCGGAACGCCGTAACGCTAAAGAGACGTGCACTGAAAGACACATGCAGTTTAATATTCCTTTGAGCAAATTACAATTATACTAAGTTATTTCACTTGGTTCGCTTTCAACTTGTTCACTTGTGTGCAGACACCAATAATGGAAAATGGCAGTTCGAGTTGGTGGCTAATGCGAACAGAGAATTTATATTATTGTCCTTATGGAAGCTGCCACATCTCCTTCTACGCTTTGGCCAAAATTATTCAGGGAGCGTAAATACTAATTATGAGTTGAAAAAATTGAAGCCCAAAAAGAGCTTTGAAAAGGGCACGAATAAATTTATATACATACATATGTATATTATATATATTAAAGGTACCAAAGAACTGAAAGTGGCATAACTTCCAGGATTATGATCCCATTTTGACCGAATTCGCACAGAGCGTCAACATAATTGTATATTTCAAGCGTTATAAGTGTTCCAAAATTGCTAATTATATTATTAATTAAATATTTAGAAACCTCGTGGTACGCGCTCGTCAATTTTACGTTAATTATATTATATAAATTTATACTTTATATATTTATTTTGCTCGTGCTACGCACTCGCCAAGTTAATTTTACTATATAAATTTATACATTATATATTTATTTTGCTCGTGCTTCGCACTCGCCAATTTTAATTTAATTTTACTCAAAATTTTTAAGTTAATTCCAACATATATATATATATTTATTAACATTAATAAATTTTCGTAAAATAATTAATAATAATACATTTTATTATATTTACTTATATTGTGATTTAAAAAAAAAAATCGATGCCGTGTGTGGGGTTAGAACCATACGCTATAGAGACACCTCTCAAATTTTGATATTTGAAATGTGTATAACTTCCATGTTCATTATCCGATCTGTACCAATTTTCACACAACGTCCAGATAAACGTATTCTAACTTTGTACCAAAATTCAGTCATGTAGCTTGGGTGGGCGTGAGTGGTCTGGAGTGTTCAAAATGCTTTTCATCGATTTGTGGAGGCGGGGGGGGGGGGCGTGGCGAAAATCCAAAATAGACTTGATCTGCCTGTAACTAATACAAGCATTGCTTGTAAAATGAACTGTCTAGCTCTTGTAGTCTCCGAGAACTGTGTGTTCATACGGACGTACAGACGGGCAGACGAACTTGTTAGGCACAGAAAATAGAAAATAGACACAATGTACATATAAACATTTTAAGTTACATGTGTAACACTTATAATGTGGGCTAATGCAGATGATATGTGATCAAAATATGGTTCAGATAGGCCTCTAACATGAAAGTTATAACATTTTTAATTTTCCAGGGTATTGGGTATTGGCACATTCGAGTTTTGCTTTCTTACTTTTTTTTAAGCATTATTATTTTACAACTTTCGGAAATGCTTTCACTTCCAAGACAACAATTTTGTCAGCTGTTTTTTTCTTTCAACTGTTTGTTGTTTTAACTCGCAAGACAGCGAGCATAGCAACGGTAACATCATCTTAATAGTAATAACAACATTTGCATATCTTATAATATATCTCTTAAAATACTAAGAAAAAATTTAACTATTTAATATTGTTCCTTTATATTTCTTGAGCACTGATTCTAATTAGAACATTTGTAAACATAAAGTATATTATCTATGTACATACATACATATGTACATATGTAAAATAATGAATACATGCATACATAAGCATACCTATGTTATGTACATACATAAATACATATATTTATATGAACATTGTACAAGAAAACAGAGACATGCCTGAAGCTAAAGCAAAAGCAACGAATATTATAGTTAGCGTATGGTGAAAAACGAAATATACATATGTACATACATACACAGACAGCATCGCGCGACGCAGCAATCGAATGCATGGGCACACGTGTGTGTGTATCTCTGTGTGTTTACAACACACATTTCAAAAGTCGGTGACTGTGGCACTGAGTTAGTAGTGCGTTAAGTCAACGAACGCTGCCGCGCAGACGTTGACGGAGGCCGCAATGGCAACACCAGTGAACAACTACAACAAAAGCGATGGCAATAACTAATGAAACAGCCGCAGCTAAAGCCGCCGACGCTGTCAGAGAAAAAGCGTCAGCGTTGACGCAGCACTGCCTGTCTTTCTCTATCCCTTTCTTTCCGTTATGGGTATCTGCTGAGGCTGCCATCGCTGTCGCCGCAGCCAAAGTTGCTTGAAATCCGCATTTTGGCTGTTGCTGCTTCGCTGCGGTCACGTTTGCATGGCATCACAGTCTTCGGAATCGATGGACGATGACGGCCTCGTCGTCGATGACATCGTAATGCAAACGTAAACGCATTAATATTTTGGCGTTTTGGTTGCTTTCACAAACGTTGCACGTTGTGTAGTTATTTTTGCTGTTGCTCTCCCTGTTGTTGTTCCTACTCGGCATTGCTACCGGCTTCACAACTAAAGTTTGCGCATGTTTTATTTACTTTTTTTTTTGGCAGACTCACAAAGTTTATTGAACTTTTCTCAGTTCTCAGTACGCTCTCAGCTGTCCGCTATGTCCATCGTCAGCGAGTTGGTATCGTCGGCGGAGGCGATCACATCAGTCACAGCGGGACTTTCTCTGCAATCGTCATCAATTTATCAAATTGTCAGCCTTTATCTTTATCACTGAGCCCATCGCTATAATGATAGTTGTATTAACTTCCCTAACATTTTCAATACAAAAGTCATTACCACCATACGCTTATGTGTAACATATTCATATGTATGTATGTATGTACATATGTACAGATATGTACATCTGTATGTATATAAGAGAGCATGTTTTAATTTGTAAGGTTACAATCTCTAATTTCAAAGAGTTTTTGCCAATTTTTATACCCTTACGTGGCAAGGCAAGCAAGCATGATCAGTTTTGATAGCACGATGTTAATGTGCCCCTTTGTTTCAACCCAAACTAGTCTCTCAATTTTAAATCTATGTTAATGGAACTATGTTAAAACCAACTGCTCTCGACTGAAGCTTTGTTCAACAATTAATTTTCTCGGTTAAATCATTGCTGTCCACGCAATGCTTTCATATACAGCACAAATCTGCGTATACCGTAAAAAACTGAAAATCAAATTAAAAAACGCAAAATTCTATTTATATGTATCTTTAATTAATTTTTTTTAAACATAACTACAGTCCATTCTCTTTAATACTATATTTTTTCAGAATTGTTTAATAATTCGATAAATTTTATAATTAATTTTAAGTTTTTATACTCCAATAATAGCACATAGTCTGCGTACACCTTACTTTAGCCTACATTTAATGGAAATTATATCCTTTTTAGTAATATGTGGGGTATCTCCCTCTATGCAAAACTTCCGTAAGGCGTTTTGGCATGAAATTTACAAGTTTCATAGTTTCCTCTGATGTAATTTTGTTTACGGGCAATTCTGGGACAATACTTTTTTATAACACGTACCGTAACCTTCGAAACCGTTTTGGAAAAATTTATTTTTTGAATGGAGGAGTGAGCTCCATTAATTAGGGCACCAATTCCTCTATAAGATTTTCCATCTAAAAATAGTCTTCAAATGATTTTTCGCTCTTCAACAAAACTTCTGTGCCTTTGTTTTCTATGCAGCAAATCTTTTATAATATGATGCAAAAATGAAGATCTATTGTCAAAAACCCGTTGCCTAGGCAACATAATTAATATCAATGGATTCTAGTTTGACTATGATCGCACAATATTCGAATATACTCAACTGTACGCAGAGTTTTGCATGTACTTATTTTTGTAGGGTTAAAATTAAATATAAAATATACAGAATTGTGAAACAATTCTGAAAAAAGTGTTGAGGAAGATTCTGAAAAGCAGATGTCAGTATAATTAGCCCTGTTTCTTATCTTCATTTTTGTTATTTCTCTTGGATCTGATACGTCTTAGGAGCGTAGTTCGTTAATAATGTCTTCTTCTGGAATCTTTCGTATTTCGCAACAATATATTACATCCTTGCAGGTGTTAAGAGTTGCGTGTTCATCACAAGTTTGCACGTTTTAGTAATTTTCTGCCTTGTTTGTAATATTTTGTTTAATTAGAATTGATCGATTTATCTTTTTTTTTTGCAGATTTAGACCTCATCGTCGCAGGAGTGGCCGATAATTTTTTAATTGGAAACGGAGATTCGTTTTTTAAAGTTTCTGATTTAGTTGAATTACTGCTAATATTCTTTAGGTAACTTTAGGTATAAATTCTTTCCATTATTAAATATTTTATTCCCTACAAGTCCATCGATGAATTAATGTTGTTGGATGTGGAGGATCTGGTGGAACGGGCGGCTGTCCTATATATGCATTATAGCGATTTTTTGGTTTAATATAAGAGCTTTAAACTTTTTTGAGAGTAAAAAAATATTTTGATTTATATTTATTGTATTAATTTTTTTTTGTTTTTCCTTTTAGGGAGCAAACCTCATACAATTCTAACGTTGACCGATATTTTAAAGTTTGACTTTAAAAATTTAAAATAAAAATTGGATTATCTATAAATTGCACGTACATATGATTGTATAAATTAGTTAAATACGTTTGTATATATAAATATCCAGTTTCGTACACGAAATATTAATTTATGTGCTATATTGCGTATTTATTTTTTATCCAAAATAGCTTTAATATTAAATATAAATTAATATATAATAATTATGATATTTATTTGATATTTATTATTAAAATTAAATCTATGAATTAAAAGCAATTTTAAATTAAAAAATTCTCAATGCTTTTTCTGAGTTTCCATTTTCTCGAATTAACTAGAAAATTTCCAAATTGCAAGTCGGTGTCATAATTTTTTGCCCTAACAGTCACAGTAACTGATAGAACTAGCACGTGAATTGTGGATTTAAAATTCAGGTCCTTAAGTAATTGATAGATGTTGCTTTTGAAGTATACAATTTCAGCCCTCCATTGTCTAATACTGAAGCACAACAGGTTGAATAAACTTGGCAAATATAATAAATACAATTTAAGCGATTGAATTATCGTTATGAAGGCCAATTCTATAAAATGAACAACAAACGAGGCTAACTATGCGAAATAGTAGCTCAGCCCGTTGTTCATAATACGAATATATACATATACAAATATCTAGTATGTATAAGATGAAGAGGTTTTCAAGGGGTGCTGAAGCTATGTGAAGCAGCTAGTGACATCAACAGCGATAACTTCGCCACCGACAACGAACGTTCATTTTTAAGGTCGACGAGGTGTACCCAGCTGAGGCTCAAAGTATGCAGCACAAAAGTTCAATAAACTGAAGTATGTTATAAGAAACAGGTAATAATGATAAGTAAAAATTCTCTTGTATAGATTATTATACAAGCAGATACGCTATTCACTGCAAACAATTTCACATAATTACAAATTCACGTTTTACAACAGTTCTAAAACACTAATTCATCCTGGTAGCTTGAAAATGGGAGGCTCGCTTGTAATAAGACGGACGCATTTGCAAATTTTGACTTAGGTGTTAATGTTATTCCATAATATCCAATTTGTATGGGATAAGAAAAACATGTTAAATGTCAATTCAAGAATTGGAATCTAACTAGAATTCTAAGCAACATTCACTAAGTACATTCAACTATGTACTATAACTATAATTAAAATTTGAATTGGAGTATTTTATGAATATAAAGAACAAATGAAGTAAGGTAATCTTCGGGGGGCCGAAGATGTCATACTCTTGTAATCTAAGGAAAAGATTCCTACAAATACACAATTTTCGATGTAATTAGAGAAATGTGACAAAATGACATGTCGTCACAAAACTCAAATTTTGTAAGATTCAGCCAGACACTTTAAACAACAAAATCAAAACAATAGTTGCGCTTCTGACCAGTTCCGATTTAAATACAACTTATAAGCATAGAGAGTTTTCATAGCTGAAAAACTAGTTCGGATTGAAAGCGAGGCACATGCATATTTGCATCCTGTTGTCGGCGATAATCTAGAATATGTACACTCGGCGGCACAAATCTGCGTTTACCCCAAAAAAATTTTAAAATCAAATTTCAAACGCAAATTTTTCAGTTATTTACTTTTAACTAATTTTATTTGAACATAAATACATTTTATTCTCTTTAGTATTATACTTTTTCATTGATTAACAATTCAATATATTTTTTTTTATTTATTTTTAAGATTAACTCTACAAAAATGGGTATACGCCAAACAGACGAACTTGTACATTTCGATTCTCCTGTCGACGCTGATCAAGAATATACAGTGGCTTAAATCTTGACCCAACATATATTTTCAGATATAAATGAGCATAACTCTTAAATGAAAACAGTTATCGAAAAAATAAAAACGCAGAATGATTTGTGAATATTTTAGGAATAATAATGTGCTTTAGTTTTTATAAAATCAAGGTTTAATAATTAATCAACATAAAACAAAAAAATAATGCAGATTTCAATGTAACAGCCTATTTGACTCACTGCATTCGATGATCATTGTCTTTCAATTTTGAGTTATCGTGGAGAAAATTACACTTTTCCGAAGAGTATCTTTATATGCTCAAAACTGAAAAATAGCAAAGCAAGACAACAAAAAAATTCAATGAACATTTGATATAATTATAGTTGGTTTTTGAAAAATTTTCCGAGACAAATTGAAATTTAATATTCGAAAGGTGCGAATTCCTCGAAAATAAATGAAATCGCTACGGCACCTGCTAAAATGAAACCAAACCCTCTCAAAGTTAAAACCATATTCTCAAATCAAATCCCACCAAAAATTATTTATTACCATAAATTTATTTCCTAGCAGTAGTCTGAAGAAGCAAAATAGGACACCAACTTCGATTTTGTGCAAAACCAAGAAACAGGTTATCTGCTGCGGCCCGAGAGTCATACTCTTGCAGAAAACTCATACAAAAACTTAATTTAGGGCCGATCGTTCCATTGACCCATCTGGCCAGTTCCGACCTATATACATCTCATGAGCATAGAGAGTATGTTTACCAAGTTTCATATCAAATTCCACCAAAAATAATTTATTACTATAAATTTATTTCCTAGCAGTAGTCTGAAGAAGCAAAATAGGACACCAATTTTAAAATATCGTAATTTAAAAAAATATATTTTGTTTCATAGATAATCATCCCATATCTGTTTTTAGCAAAACACAGAATGACGATAAATTATTTTTTGTACACTTTTGCAGTAGGTATATTAATTATGGCCAGACGTTTGTATTGTACATTAGGTGGCATGCTAGACCCCACAAAGTATGTAAACTCCTGATCAGCATCGACAGCAGATTCCAAATCTGCATGTCTATTTCATCCCAAAATTTGTCGCTTATTTTTATAAATAAAGGAGAAACCATGTAAGCTTTGCTGATTTTTGGGCTTAGTAAACTAATATAAACGCAATTTGTCCAACTACTTTCACAGAGCCCACTAAAAAGATCAAGATAAATAAATAACGATAAATCGAATGGAGTTCTAGAAGCTTTTTAAAGAAGCCATTTCAAAATAAGATCTAGGTTTGAAGATCTTGAATCACTTGAATCCCTGAATCCCCTCACTGGTGTAGGAGTCGTATACCCTGCCAACAAAGCGAAATATTGGTCTCACTGTGAAACAAAAATAGCAATAATTGTAGAAGTTGAGGCAAATAAAAGCAAAAGAGGTATTGTGCTGAAATATAAATATCATACTAGATCGTCGTGAAAAAGGTTAATCAATTTTTTTTCAACAATTTACCATTCATTTTGAGCCAGATGGCAACTGATTATTGCGAGAATACACGGAGGCACAGTTCAGAGGTAAATATTGGATTATTTAAAATAAAATCAAAAATAAAACAAGTGAGAAAACTATAGTCGAGTGTGCTTTGTATAATAACTGGTACCCAAAAAATTAAAAGTTGCATAACTTCCTTGTTTATGATCCAATTTGGACCGAATTTTTATATTTCGATAACTTAAGTGTATATTGAATGTGTTCTAAAATTAATAAATTATTAATTTATTAAATGTTTAGAAAGCACGTCTCACGCACTCGTCAATTTTACGTTAAATATAATTATATATTTTTACATTATATGTTTACAAAGCTCGTGCTACGCACTCGCCAATTTTATGTTACAAATATATATATGTATATACATAATATAGTTATATACATATATTATATACATATATAATTTATATTATAATTTTAGGCTTTTGCGGAGTTTGAGCCGCGAGAAACTGAAAAGCTACAGAGGCGCAACTATATGTATATGTCGCCGATTTTATATTAATTATAATATTTATAAATATATATAATTTATATATATATACATATATATTAATATGCAATTAAGCATATTAACGACAAAATTACTTAATTGTTAAAAACACAGTATTTACTTATCAATTGTTAAGCCTTATAAGTGAGTGGAATGCGTGTTGTAGAAGTGCAACATAAAATTTGTATAAAATTTTGGGTATAAAACATAGAATGTATGAAACGTATAAGTGTTACTGCAAAGATTTTGTTAAAAATCTGTTATTTATCATTGGCACAATCGGTTCAAAAGTGATTGAAAAGCGACAAAAAATTTGATAACGTAATATAAATTTTGGTCAATAACCGCAAATTAACCAGACAGTTAGCGAAGGATTCGAACATTGCCTCCGTCCAAGAAATTTTTGTTAGCGATTTAAGTTTTTGAAGAGTAGTGGGTGCGAACAAACTTCGATTTTGTGCAAAAACAATAAACAGGTTATCTGCTGCGGCCCGAGAGTCATACTCTTGCAGAAAACTCATACAAAAACTTAATTTAGGGCCGATCGTTCCATTGACCCATCTGGCCAGTTCCGACCTATATACATCTCATGAGTATAGAGAGTATGTTTACCAAGTTTCATTGAATTAGTCTTCAAACTTAGAGTTTGGGTTGAAACTGACGGTCATGCATATTTGGATCCTTACGATGCTGATCAAGAACATATATAATCTGTGAGTCTTATATACTTCCCAAGAGGCGCTACAAGCTCGCATTAAAAATGTATATACCTACTGCAAAGGTATATGAATAAATATATTTCTACAATTTTAAAAAATCGCCAGCGTTAGATTGGCTCTTAGTTTCAAAACAGTTGCAGATATTAAGCTATTACACTAAGATATGGAGGAAATTCTAATAAATAAATGTATATTTAGTATGCAAAAATTAAAACATTTTTGACTTAGTCAAAAACAAATCAGATTAATATAGCTGCCATTGAAATGATCAGTGGAAAAAAGTCAAGTCGACTGCAAGGATATGAAATCTTTGATGTACAGGTAAAGATAAAGTTTCTCTGTTGTGAAAGATCTATAATATTTTACTACTGTCTCACCAATTTTGTAGACCAAATAGAATTTTAATTAAACGATACAGGATACATGCGATGGTAGCTTGTCTTACTAGTTTTGTTCTTCTTATTAGTTTTAAATTCTATACATTGCTTTTGGTGTGTCTCAATCTCAATTTATTTTTATAATGTTTTTCTTATGTAATTTTTTGATTAAATAAAGCCAAACGCCAATAACGTAATGTAATGTAATGATGATGAGAAACCTTTCTGACCCTCTCTGACCAATCAGGCCACGCTGAGCTATTTGATAGGCATACTGCAACATACACTTGCAACCCAGCAGTCAGTCCGTTGTCAAATTGTCTGTTCATCCGCACCCACATGCTTGACGTGAAAGTCAATAAAAAAATTTCGTCAATAACAAAATCAACCGGATCTTCGTCAAACAGCCAAATTAACTGAATACGTATAAAGTTTATTGGCTTTTGATCCCAACTCATTATTGTTGGGGTGGGTAATGGTTTCGTGTTGTTTGTGATATAAAAGCCGTTGTTGATTTCGATAATGTTTTCGTTGGTCTTTTTATAGCTTTTTATGAATGAGTTTAATAATTTTGTTTAAGGTTTTGTAACACATGCAAACTAGTCTCTCAGTTTCAAAGTTATCCGATTGTTTCAAAAATTGACTTTTTGTATAAAAAGTTTTCGTTTGAGGGTATAACATCTTCGGCACGACTTAGACCTAACTTTCATGTTTTCGCTGAATGTTAATTAAGTCGACTTTTAACTGCCCATGATATGTAACGGTATTGACAGGAAGTGGCTTTTGCTTTTCGTTGTTTCTCGAATTGTTGTTTTGTTGTATTCACTACAGGCTTAGAAGGTTTATCAATAACTGTTGCGCGCCTGTTTTATACCCGGTTTCAATACTACCGTTTAGTATATACCGAATGGATATAATGGCTTTATAACAGAAGGAAATTTATGTCACAACCATACACACAACAGCACAAATCTATATACACCGAAAAAAAAAATGAAAATCAATTTACAAAATCAAATTTCTCAGCTATTTTTAACTAATTTATTTTTAAACATAACTACATTTTATTTTTTTTCAGAATTGTTTAACAATTTGATATATTAATTTTAAGTTTTTATACTTCAAAAATAGCACACGTAAAAGTCTGTATACACCTTACTTAAACCTACATATAATGGATATTATAACCTTTTTAGTAACTTGTGAGGTATCCCCCTCTATTCAAAGCTTCCTTAAGGCGTTTTGGCATCAAATTTACAAGTTTCATTGTTTGTTCTGATGTAATTTTGCCCCATTCCTCCACTATTACCTCCTTGAGCTTTTTCATTTAAGTTATTGTATATTTCCGGATTTTTCTTTCGAGAAGATCCCATAAATGCTCAATTGAGCTCTGGACTCTGTGGAGGTGTTTGCAGTTGATTTTTAACATTATAGAACAGCCAAAGCCTTGTATTATGTGCCGTATGCTTTGGGTCGTTTTCTTGCTGGAACCAAAATTCACGGTGAAGCCCCAATTTTTCAGCACTCAGATTTAAATTGCTATCCAAAATGCCTCTGTAAGCATCATGATTCATAACTGAATCAATAAAAGTTATGTTTCCCACGCCACAGGCTGCCATACCACACCATTAAGCCGCTTCCTCAATGTTTAACAGTGCTGGCTAAATTTTCTTTGTTGGATGCTTATACTCTTTTCTTCGATACTAAAACTTTTTTTTTATTCAGAACTTACTCCCGTCTGAGAATAGAACATGATTCTAGAAGTCTGGGGCTTTAAAATAAGCTTATTTGCAAAAGATAGACGCTTTTGCCTATTAACTTCGGAAACCAGAAATTTTTTACGGGCGACTCTGCTATGGTACCCATACTTTTTTATTACACAGCAATATACTGCCGGTAAAATTATAGTGATTTATTATTTTTTGTATGGAGGCGTGACCTCTTCCAATTAGGATACCATCTCTCTATAAGATTTGCCATCTAAAAATAGTTTTAAAATGATTTTTCGCTCCGCAATAGAAATTTCTGCTCCTTTCTTCTCCATGGTGTAATTCTTTATAATGTGATGCAAAAAAGAAGATCAATTCCTGACAGAAAGCATAAATATTCTTGCTCCGTGAAGTCAATAAAATAATGCACTAAAGTTAGATGACTACATTTCGGCAATTCACAATATTTATGATTTGTGAGAATTTGGTCCAGATCTAATTAAGCTATTTCCAATTTACCTTATAAAAATTAATATGTCAGGATTAATCATATGGTATGTTATAATCGCTTATTTTTTTAATTTGATTTAATTTAATCGAAAAATTTGCAGTTATTAATACTCCGACTTTAGCTCGATTGTTCACAAAATACTATTAGTACTTTTTTGCGCGGATGAAAAAGAAGTAAGAATTAAATTATTTTCTCTATTATAGTATTGGTAATGATGGTACCTGCATAAGGCGACGTTTATATTGATTTGTGGGATCACCGCAAAAAATTACGAGATATGTATAGTTGCTCACAGCTTATTTCGTGAAAAGGTTGGTGCAAATTTTATTTTACCATTGTACATACCTGGTTTTTCGCTAAACCATCGTACCTACCTGATATGGTTGAGCGGAAAACCATCATAAAATTTGTGTAAGCCTATACACGCAATAAGCAGTGAGCAACTCTACATGCATATGTAAGTTTCTTTTTCAATGATACTATATCGGAGCTGTCATAAAAGCCTGGGAGAAGTTTTAAGTTGAAATTATATTTAATAGCTTATCGATATGTATTTTTATACTCGGTGCCCATTGGGTACCAAGAGTATATTGAGTTTGTGACAGCAGCAAATGTATGTAACACCCATAAGGAGGCATGGCCAACCCCACAAAGTATATATATTCTGACTCAGGATCAATAGCCGAGTCAATTGGGCCATGTCCGTCTGACCGTCTGTCTATCTGTCCGTCTGTCCATCTGTCCGTCTGTACGTTCGTATGAACACACAGATCTCGGAGACTATAAGAGCTAGAGACTTCATTTTTTTTAAGATGGGATAATTAACATGGAAGTTATACACATTTCAAATACCAACATTTGAGAGGCGTCTCTATAATATACATATAACTTTGGGCACCGAGTATTACATAGTCGAGCATACTCGACTATAGCTTTCTTACTTGTTCATATGTACTTCAGTTACTTCGACCGCATTTTTCAATGGTGATACTGAAAATCTGAAAAAGAGTAAATCAACAGAGTCGCGCCTTTATACATAAGCTATTGATCCTTAATTTTAGTCTAAACAAAAAACAATTTAATATAAATATTATCATGAATATGTACTTTATCTATTCGTCATATATGCTAGTACCATATTTCAGCTCTAAAACCAATCGTATAGGGAATGACGCCAGTCCGTTTGATGAAAATAATTAAAACTTACATAGTTTCAGTTTAGTATTGAAAAACATATTTTTTCAAAGTTTGGTATTTTTCACGTTCCATCAAATGTTTACCATAGGAACGGTTGATATTATAACGCTATCAGCAACAGCAGCTTTAGCTCTTCGAATGTTCGTTTGTGCGTGCATGTAGTTTTCTGGTTTGACAGCTGCTTCTTGGCACACACACACATGCACATACAGAAAAAAACATGCACATATGGATAAACCTCAAATATATACCCGTAGCTTTTGCCGCGCTTTTACAATTGTATAAGTAGGTCTACGTCCGATTTTACTTTCACTTTTAAAGGTTTACGAACTGTACTGTTTATAACTAAACACCGGTGGGCGGTAGGCACACAAAGAGTCAAACAGACAGGCAGACACTCTCACAAGCAATATACTAAGATCAGAGCTCACAACTGGCTCCACGTTCACACAGTGTATGATGACTTAGCTTACGGCTTCGTTTTGACTGATGGCTTGCCATTTTTTGTCATTTGTATTCGCGTGTAGCGTATAAGGAAGTAGCATGTGCTCAACTTCCTTGACATTGAGGCAGCAACGTCAGTTTGGGTGTGTTGAGTGTACTCGACTGTAAAGCACCCAGTATTTACTTATGTACTATAAAACTATCCACTGATTCACAACAGCATTTATGTAAGTGATGTTTAGAATTGTGAGTCTCAAAACTGTTAAAATTTACTTAAGAATTTGTCATAATAATTTAGGCATTTGGGAAAGTTACATTCGAGATTGATCTACTATAAGATACTCGGCAAGTGTATTGTAGTAGCGTAACAGAGACAAGAAGGTGGTCAACAAATCCCGGGGCAGCATGTGAAAATTCTTTGTTGACCTACGGACTGCATTTAACAAAGGCTAACGGAATCAATCAGCCACTTGAAACAGCAAACTACAATTTTAAAGAACGCGGAATAATGTGATTGAATTATGAAATTTTGATCCAGATCGAATGATTAACATTGATTTTTAATTTTCCTTGTTACACCACTGCAGCTTTTCAGCGTAGGTACCGGATATCTTACAGTTTTGCACACTCGACTGCAGATTTTTCACTTTTTTATTAACTGATATTGTCCAGATTTTCACAGTTAGTACATTGAGTAGCATTATTAGTAACATTATAGTAAGCTTCTTTATGGGTTCATGTAGAGGCCTATAAAAGTAATGTTTGTTACATGAAATTAATACAAGTGTTGTCTCTGAAATCGAGGTGTTTGTAGCAGAGAGGTTTGTCGGAATGTCATAAGACTCTAGTACCTTATGGGTACTGGGTATAAGAAAAAAACAAAATAAGCTATAAAATCTCAATTATCGCAAGGATTTTGCGGCCTCCAAAATCAATGGCCGCTAGGCCGCTACCTCGGAAGTAAGAGTAGCAATCGGTGTCGTATCAACAACCGTCGCAGCAGTAGTAGCGGCAACATTAGCAATGACAACATGAGCAATGGCAACATCAGCAACAGCGTCGGCAGAAATGCCAGCAGAAGTAGCAGCAGCATCAGCTTGACATGTTTATTCATACAAATGAATGTACCAGTGTGCGTATCTGTGCTGTTTAGTCGGTCGGTCATTGACCGTTGCAGCTGAAATGCATTGACTCCGCTGCCATGGGCATGGCCATTCAAGTGGCAGTTGCTACTACTGCTAATTGCAATTGGTAACCAAATGGTTGTTATCCTCCCTAACTAAAGTGTGCAAAAGGAAACTTAGAGATATACTGACTATTAAACAGGTAAATTAAGATAGATAGAGTTAGAGACGGTTAATGAGACAAACATAGGTATAGTGAATTCAATGGAGAGACAGACAGAGAAACAGATACGTCTGCATTTTACGGCGTTAATGTTAACGTTAGCTATGGCTACTGGTGCGGTTGCCGATAACGCTGCGTCTTGTTGGACAAGTTGACGGCCTACGTGAGTGGCGTGTTATATGCATTGAATTGAAGTTGGAGGCTTGTGCGTTTGCGCAAAAGTCAACGAACTCCGTAGTCACTTGACGTTGACGTTCGATCTTCGTGTAAAGCAGCCTTTTGTCGTATTTGCCACTGTTTATTATACCGCCGTGGGGGAGTCGCGTCTTGTGTGTGCAATTGACAACAACACAGCGTCATTTGGGTATGTAGGTAAGCCACTTACTAAGCCGGGTTGTTGGTTATGTGCTGTTAACGCACTATTGGTGTTGTTACTTCTAACCTTACTGCAATGCACTTCGTTAGGCAATAATCCCACTGTCAACACTTGGTCAATAAGTCAGCAAATTAGCCAGTGCATTGATCTCTTTCTCTACATTGATGCACTTCGATAGGCAATAGTCCCACTGTCAACACTTGGTCAATAAGTCAGCAAATTAGCCAGTGCATTGATCTCTTTCTCTACATTGATTTAAGCACGTGTGGGTGCTGTTTCTTTTATTACAGTTGCATGTTTTTTATATGTCGGCAAATTGACCAGAAAAGAGATTGACAGTGTAAAATCTGAAATTAGAAAAAGGTAAACATGTATGAATGCTTCAATCTAGTATGCTCGGTATCCAAGTACCAAAAATAAATTATAGAAAATATAATAGTTTGGATAGACGAAAATAAATATTTTAATTAAGTGAAAGTATGCAATTATGTATTGAAATGTATTAAAAATGTGTACATACGCCGCTCAAATTAGTCGGATATGAACGTACGACAACAAGCAACTGGAACAAATTCTCAAAATTTCAAAGTAAGACAATTGGCCGGCCAATTGTCTTACTTTGAAATTTTGAGAATTTGTTCCAGTTGCTTGTTGTCGTACGTTCATATCCGACTAATTTGAGCGGCGTATGTACACATTTTTAATACATTTCAATACATAATTGCATACTTTCACTTAATTAAAATATTTATTTTCGTCTATCCAAACTATTATATTTTCTATAATTTATTTTTGGTACTTGGATACCGAGCATACTAGATTGAAGCATTCATACATGTTTACCTTTTTCTAATTTCAGATTTTACACTGTCAATCTCTTTTCTGGTCAATTTGCCGACATATAAAAAACATGCAACTGTAATAAAAGAAACAGCACCCACACGTGCTTAAATCAATGTAGAGAAAGAGATCAATGCACTGGCTAATTTGCTGACTTATTGACCAAGTGTTGACAGTGGGACTATTGCCTATCGAAGTGCATCAATGTAGAGAAAGAGATCAATGCACTGGCTAATTTGCTGACTTATTGACCAAGTGTTGACAGTGGGATTATTGCCTAACGAAGTGCATTGCAGTAAGGTTAGAAGTAACAACACCAATAGTGCGTTAACAGCACATAACCAACAACCCGGCTTAGTAAGTGGCTTACCTACATACCCAAATGACGCTGTGTTGTTGTCAATTGCACACACAAGACGCGACTCCCCCACGGCGGTATAATAAACAGTGGCAAATACGACAAAAGGCTGCTTTACACGAAGATCGAACGTCAACGTCAAGTGACTACGGAGTTCGTTGACTTTTGCGCAAACGCACAAGCCTCCAACTTCAATTCAATGCATATAACACGCCACTCACGTAGGCCGTCAACTTGTCCAACAAGACGCAGCGTTATCGGCAACCGCACCAGTAGCCATAGCTAACGTTAACATTAACGCCGTAAAATGCAGACGTATCTGTTTCTCTGTCTGTCTCTCCATTGAATTCACTATACCTATGTTTGTCTCATTAACCGTCTCTAACTCTATCTATCTTAATTTACCTGTTTAATAGTCAGTATATCTCTAAGTTTCCTTTTGCACACTTTAGTTAGGGAGGATAACAACCATTTGGTTACCAATTGCAATTAGCAGTAGTAGCAACTGCCACATGAATGGCCATGCCCATGGCAGCGGAGTCAATGCATTTCAGCTGCAACGGTCAATGACCGACCGACTAAACAGCACAGATACGCACACTGGTACATTCATTTGTATGAATAAACATGTCAAGCTGATGCTGCTGCTACTTCTGCTGGCATTTCTGCCGACGCTGTTGCTGATGTTGCCATTGCTCATGTTGTCATTGCTAATGTTGCCGCTACTACTGCTGCGACGGTTGTTGATACGACACCGATTGCTACTCTTACTTCCGAGGTAGCGGCCATTGATTTTGGAGGCCGCAAAATCCTTGCGATAATTGAGATTTTATAGCTTATTTTGTTTTTTTCTTATACCCAGTACCCATAAGGTACTAGAGTCTTATGACATTCCGACAAACCTCTCTGCTACAAACACCTCGATTTCAGAGACAACACTTGTATTAATTTCATGTAACAAACATTACTTTTATAGGCCTCTACATGAACCCATAAAGAAGCTTACTATAATGTTACTAATAATGCTACTCAATGTACTAACTGTGAAAATCTGGACAATATCAGTTAATAAAAAAGTGAAAAATCTGCAGTCGAGTGTGCAAAACTGTAAGATATCCGGTACCTACGCTGAAAAGCTGCAGTGGTGTAACAAGGAAAATTAAAAATCAATGTTAATCAT